>JAVTVY010008996.1:0-43689 GCA_036873755.1 Hanleya hanleyi
CTTTGACCTCACCCCCACCTTGGAACACGATCATCAACTGGCTTTACTGAAGAAAGGAAACCTACGGTTGGAACTGCGTTTCTCCCTCCCTCTACCCAGCACCATTAATGTGATTTGCTACGCCGAGTTTGACAACGTCATCAGCGTGGATGAGCAAAGAAACGTGATGTGTGACTTCTCCAGCTAAACATGGATACAGAACAGCTGATGGACATACTCCAGCGAGATGCCAAGATCCCCTTTCGAGGTGTGTTTCCACGCAATGTGTTTCCCACCCACTCCACCACCCCTGCAGCCTACATCCTGAATACAGACCCGAGGAGTCGACCCGGTGAACATTGGATAGCTGTGTACGTGGACACCCAAGGCCAAGGCGAATACTTTGATTCCTACGGACTTGCACCCCTCCATGCCGATTTGGTGAAATTCATGGACGTCTCCACGACACAGTGGCGTTGGAATACGCAAAGATTACAAGGCCCCTTGAGTAGTGTGTGCGGACAGTACTGTGTGTTTTATCTCACTCACCGGAGTAGAGGACATTCTATGTCTACCATTGTACATATGTTTGATGATTATTGTCAAGCCGAAGACAGGGATGTTCTCGTCTATGACTGGACGGCCTCTCGTTTTAATGTGCATGCTCCATTTCTCTGGTTAACTTAAAAAATTGTACTGCGCGCATCTTGTTTATTATTGTTATGACGTTGTTGTTCTGACGTTGAATAAATTGATGAAAAAAACACAATGATGGGTTTTGACTTTCTCTTTTTATTTAAGTCAACAAGGATTAGACTATACAACATAGAAATACAGGGTACAAAAATAGTAGGGTATGTACACATAGAATAGTAGTGGTATATATATACAAAAAAAGTTCTGTCAGGAGTAGGATTTGAACCCACGACCAGCAATTGCTGACCAGCACTTAGGACTGGCGCCTTAGACCCACTCGGCCATCCTGACTTTTACATTTGTGTATCCACAGTTAGTGTTCGACATTTTACAAGTCCAAGTAAGTGGTGCTCACACCGTCGGCCAATACTTTTCGTTTGGGATAAAAGAAAGTAAAGGCGTCTCGTTGCTGAATATAGCTCCGCATCTGGTGGTCGACGACCCGGAATCCTCGGTTAGTGCCACTCGCACTGGCCTGGCTTTGCAATACACCCAGGTAGAGAGCTTTGTCGATGTTGGGATCGCGCCGGCTCACCCCTTTACAGCTAAATTTATTTTCCTCGCCTCCTCCATCTCCTCCTCCGTAACAGTAGTAGGTCTTGGAGGAGAGCGCAATCATAGCATCGCCGCTCCACTCCAGCTTGAAAAGCCCGGGTGTCCGCTTGTCGTAGGTGTAGTGATCGCGTCGGGGTAGCCACTGGTCCCGTTCCGCCTCATACTGTTCCCGTAACTCGGGTTTCACCAGGGACTCCCAATCGGCGTTGGAGACGGCCATGTAGGCCGAATCGGTGTCCATCTCCATGAGTTGCCAGTCTGACGCATTAAAATAGACACCCATAAAATCATAGATGAATTCCAGCATCCTCAGCTTGGCCACCTGATAGACCATACATCCAATCTGCAAGGGTAAATTATAGCGAATAGTCTTCTTGGCTGAAGTGACTTCATAGGTGTCGTCATCGATCACCTCCACAGATCGAAATAGAGGAGAATTCACTCTTTTGCGGGCTTGGGCAGTACTACAAATGTTCACGTTGACGTGCTTATCCTGGTTGGTAACTGTCTTTCCATAATAGCCATTGCCAGTCAATTTCCAACATTCAGCCATGATGGCCTGACTCGGGTCTTGATCACCTTGACGACGGGCCTTCGTCACGAGGTCCGCATTCTCCGCAAAACAAGCCTCAGGTACGTACTGGATGACCTGATAGATTTGAGTAATTTCCAAACCGTGCTTCATGTACCACTGCAGTAAGGGGGTGCCCAGCAAGATCTTCTCGGCCCACATACTTCCAATCAACATACGGCGTGGTTGCTGAAGTACTTCATGCTGCTCCGCATAGGCGGCCATGGTCTCTCCAATGTCAGCGCGACCCACCAGCGTGTTCTTGAAGATAGGCGGACACTGGGCGAAGAGGGGCTTGAGAGTGTCGGGAACATGCACATCACATTCTACAAAGCCGTAGAGGTCTCCCGAACGAATGGCGTCCAACATCTGGGGCAGACTCAGCAGTCGCCGACGACTCAAAGGGTACTCACGCTCTTTTAGGAACCGTTGTAAATGGGGCAGGGCCTTGCACATGGTGTGAAATTCACACTCCCACATCTCAATGAGATGGAATCCTCGCTCTTTCACGTAATCTCCGTTGGCCACTACTTCTTCGCGTAATTCTTGTGCCGATTTTCCACGGCGCTCATTGAAGCGTCCCGCACTGAAATGACATGCGTGGCCGTGCCAATAACACCCGTAAAACTGGAAAACAGTCGGTGTGCCTCGGACAAGGGCAAACCCATCGACGGGGAGTCGTCGATCTCCTATCCGCTTCTCTGTGGCGTTGGTCTGGTGACGAATATAAATTCCCCGTCGATAGGCTTCCCAGTCTAACCACTGGTCGGCGAGATGTTTGTACGGCGTCCGTTGCGGTGTGAAATGGCGACCTTCTGCCAACCAACGCGTATAATGACCACTGGGCATGGGTTGGGCGAGCGACCACAAGTACAAAGCATTCGCGTCAAAGCCAATGATTTTGGCACACGGTTTGCCACTGGGCAGTGTCGTCACATCCTTCTCGTGGTAGCGGTGAAAAATAAGGCTAGGGCCACCCACAATGTTCTGTTTTAGACAATCGTGCATGTCTGCATCTTTCTGTTGTACCAACGAGAAGTACGTAGGACACTCCTGAAACAAATGGCGAAGGGCTAGACCGGGTAAACTTAAGCACTCTTTAAAGATATCCACGTGCATTTGCCGACGAAAGAGTTGCACCATTTTCTCGGACGCTTCCAGGAAAGGAACCACATCTAGGTTGTTATACCACACCAGGAAATCTCGCAACGTCTGCATATGTTCATCGTTCCATACCTGCTGGAGTTCGATGTAGGTGGCCTCCGGCAGAGCTTCCCCTTTCAGGTCATTGTAAAACGCTTCCCGGGGTGGCAACTGGGTGTCTTCTAAGCGGTCCAGGCTCGTCATATAGGTGTAAGGAAAGTAACCTTTCGTCTGGGTACAGTTATAGGCCTTGACCCACGCATCATAACTACAATTGGGTGCCAGGTAATTTCGCACATCGAGGAAATGCAGTGACGTGGTAGTGAGGGCCATATGGTTGTTGATCTTCTTGATCACGGACTTGAGGGTATTCGCCTGGGCCAAGTAAGGGTAGAGAAATTCCTTGACCATGTTCAGATCGTAACGGCCCGAATTAAACCCGAGCACCGGTAACTGAGTCAGGTACTGCACGAACCGTAACTTCAATTTCTCCGCATACGGTTTAGGTAACGGGACATCCCGCGCCTGCAGAGGCTGCGACTGCAGGGACTCCGACTCGGACTCGGACTCGGATTCTTCATCATCGCTGAACGCTACACCGGGTACAGGAATGCGGTCGTCCAGTTGGTCCAGTACGTCATGGAACTTGGCCACCAACAATTCCGTACTGGCCGCACTGACTTTCTCTAAATATTTCATCATCCGCGTAATCAGGTCATGGGAGTCCCCCGTGGATACGAAACATACAGGCTCAGCGTCATAGCCAGGTACGTTGCTGGAAATACTGACACTCAGAGGAATATGGCGCTGCGTCCACTGTGTTTTGGGTGAAAACAGGTCCATGGGCTCCAAAATTGCTTCAAAGTCATAGCACGCCCGGTAGGGAAAATAACGGTCCTCTTCCGGTATCTTCACACCCTCATCGGCCAGTTCCTCGAAAATAGTAGGCGTATTATGATACACTCCACCCGGATAGACTCGCTTGACACTGTTGTCACAGGTTTTCTCGTGGCGATGTAAGTTGTAAGACGTTTTAAACACACGATGGCATTGGGTGCAGGCGAAAGATTGCGCGTACTGACTCATATTGGTGATGAGCGAAAAATGACTGACTCCACCGTAGTCGTAGACGTTCACCTTCATCGTAGCAGCATACCGTTCTGTTGATCGCCGAACCAATTCAGCCACAAATGTATCTTCCTCCTCGCATCGTAATCGATACACAAAGATATTAATATCGAACAGTCTTTCCACGTCATCCAAATTCTTAAAGGGAACTCCACGGAAGTGCCGCTCATCCATGTCTTGCTGCTCTAAATACTGCTCCCAATAGCCATCGGCCACTGTGTCACAAGACTTGGGGGCACACTCGTCCAGATGCACGGCCAAACATCGAAACAGACATTTCCGGGCTTTGTAGGGCCCCTTTAGCCCTCCTGTTAATGCATACAGGCCTTGTCGATGAAGCAACCACGGGGGAAGTTCTACAGGAGCACCGATCGGGTGATCTCGCATTTTCGTGATGAAAAATGTGACGTTAGTCACCATTTCCACCAACCATTGTGTATTGGGGCGTTGCAGGCGGGCCCACTCCAACGGGTCTAATGTAGTGAGTTGCTCGACCACCGGCTCCAGAGAAATCGCATCCGTGATGGTGAACGGCTGGTCAAACACATACGAATTATTACTGGGATAAAAATACCGCAGCTGATCCGTCTTTTTGTGCCGTAAGATATACCCAAATGTCACATTCAACTTATAGGCCGTCACCTGATCTTTGAAAATGTCCTGGGCGTAAATAGGAAGATACGTGAGGTCCTCCAGTCGAAAATTGTACAAGTCCAATAGACGTCGGTCACGGTGAAAACAATGACGTATGGTGGGCCAGTGTCGTTGATAAATGACCCTCACACGCTCGTCTTCAGGCAAGACTTCAACCGGAGGTACGGCTGGATCCAAGGGAAAATCTTCTCCACGTCTCATGCTTTTCGTCTCATACAAGCGGATAGGCAAGCAGGCTGGAGGCAGGCAGGCAGGTCAGGTAAGTCCAATTGAAATACACCCCTTTCCCTAAAAATCGACTGCTTTTATACGTTTTCCCCGTGAGTGGGTGGGTTCAAAATGGCGGACCCTTATTTTACACACACAACACCCTCAGCCACCATTTTAAACCCACCCACTCACATCCCAGGTCAAATCAGTGCACCCGAGTGAGTGGGTGGGTTCAAAATGGCGGACTTTCAACGTCCCAGAGAAAATAAACGGCCACCATTTTGAACCCACCCACTCAATCACCCCGGTGAGTGGGTGGGTTCAAAATGGCGGACCCTTATTTTACACACACAACACCAAAAGCCGCCATTTTAAACCCACCCACTCACATCCCAGGTCAAATCAGTGCACCCGAGTGAGTGGGTGGGTTCAAAATGGCGGACTTTCAACGTCCCAGAGAAAATAACCGGCCACCATTTTGAACCCACCCACTCACATAGCACTCAATCACCCCGGTGAGTGGGTGGGTTCAAAATGGCGGACCCTTATTTTACACACACAACCCCCTAAGCCGCCATTTTAAACCCACCCACTCACATCACAGGTCAATCAGTGCACCCAAGTGAGTGGGTGGGTTCAAAATGGCGGACTTTCAACGTCCGCCATTTTGAACCCACCCACTCACATCTCAACAAAATTAACTCACGTATGCGAACCCCCCCTATGGCAACCCAAAAATTAACTCCGCGCATGCGCAGTGAGGCGCTAAATACCCGTTTTACTCTATATATACTACTTAGATATCTCAGAATTATTCAACGAGATTTCTGAATATATCAGCTGTTTGGGTTGTCTGCAATGATGGAAAAAGGTAAGAATTAGCTCTTTGCGGTATCCACTATTACTAATTCAGCGATTTTAAGATCATTATGAATCAGCGGTATCAGCGGCAAAGATCCTTTTATTCTAGCGGTATACAGGCCGAAGGTTTTTAGACGGTAGCTACAAACTCGTCGTCGTGTATATGGCGTTATTAGCACATGTTTGTAAGACTGAGATTGCCTGTCCCTTTAGGTAAATAATCACTGATAGTGATAATTGTCTACCGGGATCATTAAACTATATGTAGTGCATCAATATAAATTATGGATTTCTGTGAAGATATTCAATCCCGAATCTGCGTGTTCTCTCAATCACAGAGAAATCGCAATTCTGGCGACATCAGCATTGGATGGATACATGTTCCAGATATATCAATAAATATTATAGTGACACATTAAAATGATGGACGGTTCAATGATAGTGGTTGATAGATATGGGTAGATTAAACTGTTTTTGAAGACTGCTATGCTATGGTTGAATACTTCCGCTTGGATGGCTTTGGGTGATCCCTAAAGTAAAATTGACGCTGCGAAGCATATTGGCTCGTTACCGTTGTTAATTAGGTAATTATGTTGATTTGAGGAGGGGTCGAGGTCGGGAAGAAAAAATCTTCGTGACCTCGACCCCCTCTCCCCTTATTAACATATATAATTAAACAATTAACTGCGGTAACGAGCCTCTGTGCTGCGAAGGATATATATCCGCCTTCACTGGATTTGAACGGGGTCACCTTAAGTTCATGCCGAGACCATAGTATATGATAACTGTGTCTTGAAATTCTAGCACATTGCTATATATTCGAGTGAGAATCTCCATCCATTTACATGTCACATGGCGGGACCCCCTGTCCGCGGAAAAAGAACACGGAAGGACATATTATAAAAAGAAGAGTTATGTGGAACATATAGATTCTGGAGAATCGTCTGCTACGGCAAGTGACAACCCCATTTTTATACGCCCGCCAAAAGGCGGACGTATTATGTTGATGGCGTCCCTCTTGTCCGGTCTATATCTGGGACAGTTTTCTGTCCACAGTTCCAATTCTTTGTGAGTGGATACCTTACGGGGAGACGATGTGTCGCGTACCAAAATGAAGGTCGAGGTCAGAGGTCAAAGGTCACTGGCTTAAAAAACAGGAAATCACTGAAGTGTTCGTGTCCGATCTATATCTGTGAAAGTTTTCTATCCACAGTCCAAATTTTTCGGGAGTGGATACGCTAGGTGGAGACGACGTGTCGCGTACTAAAATTGAGGTCGAGGTCAGAGGTCAAAAGTCACTGTTGCCTAAAATCAGGAAATCATTAATCATTGCCTTTTTTTCATCTACAGTTCTAATTTTTGGTGAGTGGATGCCCTAGGGAGGAACGATGTGTTGCGTACCGAATGTAGGTCGAGGTCAGAGGTCAAAGGTCAATGTGACCGAAAAATCAGGAAATCATAAAAAAAATCATTTTTTTGTGAGTGGATTCAGTAGGGGGAAAAGAATTGTCACATACAAAAAAAATTAGGTCAAGGTCGAAGGTCAAAGGTCACTGTGACCCCAAAATCAGGAAATTATTTAAAATAACATTTCAGTAGGCACATTAGGGGGACACGATGTGTCACCTACCAAAATGTAGGTCAAGGTCAAAGGTCATGGTCACGGTGACCCCAAAATTATGAAATTGTTCAAAAAATCTTGTCCAATGAGAAATTACGGGGAGCCGTTTTGTCATGTACCAAAATTTAGATCCAGGTCAATAGTCAAGGTCACTGTGACCCCAGAATCAAGATCAAGGGTCAGTGTGACCGAAAAATCAGGAAATGATTAAAAATTGCTAATTTGTTGTGAGTGGATTTAATAGGGGGAAATGAAGTGCCGCATACCAAAAATTAGGTCAAGGCGGAAGGTCAAAGGTCACTGTGACCCCAAAATCAGGAAATTATTAAAAATAACATTTATGCTTGTGTCACATACCAAAATGTAGATCACGGTCAAAGGTCAAGGTCACTCTGACCCAAAAATCGTGAAATTGTTTAAAATCATGATTTCTTTGTGTCCATTGAGGAATTAAGGGGAGACGGTTTGTCATGTACCAAAATTTATGTCAAGGTCAATTGTCAAGGTCACTGTGACCCCAGAATCAAGAAATCTTTAAAAATTACTTTTTTGTGTCAGTAGATACATTAGGAGGACATGATGTGTTACGTACCAAAATGTAGGTCAAGGCCGAACGTCAAGGTCACTGTGACCCCCAAAATCATGAATTTTTTGTGTCCATTGATACATTGATCGTGTAGTGCGATGTTGCATTCTGTCCATTCATCCATTAACATTTGTCGTCCATGCAATATCTCAACTTTGAGTATACCTAACTCGCATGGCAAAGAGGAGAGCTACATTTTGAGATCAATTTGTCAAAGGTCAAGGTCACAGTCCTCCAAAACTGAATCTACATGCATATGGTATTTGTTCTGTGGAGTTACCTTCCATGTTTGAAACAGCTACATTTAGTTAAACTGTTGTGAAATAAAAAATATACATTTACTAATTTAATGGGGGAGGGGTCCTTTATGAACTTCATATATGTTTATAACTCAAGAACAAAGGTTTACTTCATCATTTTCTTCTTCATTCATGAAAAATTCTTTCGTCCGTAAGGAATCCACTTGCAGGAAAACTACTATTTTCTTGTGTTGTCGATTTCAGTGTGGGATATGTGAGCTCTCAGCTCTTGTTTCAAGGTCAGCTAGTTACCAAGAGTTAAGCCCATTTAAATTTATCATTCAATAGTATAAGATGTGATATATGTTACATTCTCAGAAGCACAAATCGTAGACCTTTCTCTGGATTGTTAGCTACCAATTGGAATCAAGGCTAATAAACAACCTTACAATTTGGACCAGTTTAATTCCAGATATACGAGCGCGTATATTGAAGCCCATTGGGCTCTTGTTCATGATGTGGTTCTGGAAGTAGTTAAGAGCAGGTCTTGTCATGAGAGCAGACGGGATAGTACGGTAGTGCACCGATTTTTGGATAACCCCACTAATTGTCATGATCCTGTGAATAGATACTTCTCTCTTGTAAGACACTAGCCTATCTTTATGTATACTATATCATTGTTTTTTAATAGCTGCTAACGCTATAATATGAATCAGGTCTTTGGAATATGGACGCGGTAATTCGTTTATGGACGACGGCTGAATATTGAATGACGGACTAGACACTTGTACTTGTGAATACAAACCTCTGGTGCGATATTTAAAAGATAACCGCCATTCGTAAAGAGTTTCCAGTTCAAAAACATGCGGATATCATCTGCCTGACAACATTAACACCAAATTCGACGAGGCCAATAAACGATGAAAAAGCCATATAAACATGAGCTAATTTCTAGTATAAACGTATTTCAGTCAGGCTTTGATCGTGTATTGAATAAACGGATACGGTCTGTAGTCACAGAAATTAGATACAAGACATCAGCCTGGTGCCGTTCACATGTTTGTCATAATCATACAGCTATAACAAGTAAATGATAAATGGACCGAGACTGAAATCTATTTTGTATAATGAATATACCAAACAATATTCAATTGATATAGGTCTGATTCTCTAATTACTATCAAGTTGATTATATTCAAATAATTCAATTTGGACCTCGAAAACCCCTTAATCTAGAATGTTTGCATATAGTTATTGTTGTTATATATTACAGAGCCCGTTCTCCAAAGGCAAGCTTGATATTTTGCAATCATCTGCAAGTGCACAAGGTTACTTCTCAGGCCAACAGGTAATTATAAGTCTAAACAATTTACAGCATAGTTAGAAAACAAACACATTTTGCTGCTTGAATAATCATTTTATTACAACGCCAGAACGAGATCGTGACTTTTACGAAAACGCATTTATTATCGATTGATATTTTTTGCAATCTTGCATTTCAAAACACAATTTATTGGAAATGGCGACACCGCTATGGAGCAAACACGAAATGAATGAATTGACTTTCATTATTTGCATCATAAAAATATGAAGTCTAATTGATTGGTATGTGGTACGATAACTTTGTTATTTGTTCAGGTCAAACAAGTCTTGGATCAGTTCCACCATTCCTCAGAGAAGCCAGATGCCCTTCGTATTATAGAGAATGTAAGTATTATAGAGAATGTAAGTATTATAGAGAATGTAAGTATTGTGGAGAATGTAAGTATTGTGGAGAATGTAAGTATTATAGAGACTGTAAGTATTATAGAGAATGTAAGTATTGTGGAGAATGTAAGTATTATACTGACCGCTTCTCTCTCGCAGGAAACTAGCCTATGTTTATGTTTACTATGATTGTCTTTTTGAATTTGGTGCTAATACTGTTATAGGAATAGGTCTTTGCATTATGGACGCGGATATTCTTTAATGGACGACGGCTGAATTATGAATGACGGACTAGACGCTTGTAATTCTAGAGAATATAAGTATTCTAGAGAATGTAAGTACTACAGAGAATATAGTCATTACAGAGAATGTAAGTATTATAAAGAATGTAAGTATTATGGAGAATGTAAGTATTATAGAGAACGTAAGCATTATAGAGAATGTAAGTATTATGGAGAATGTAAGCATTATGGAGAATGTAAGTATTATATAGAATGTAAGTATTATGGAGAATATAAGTATTACAGAGGATGTAAGCATTATAGAGAATGTAATTATTATGGAGAATGTAAGTATTATGGAGAATGTAAGTATTACAGAGAATGTAAGTATTATAGAGAATGTAAGCATTATGGAGAATGTAAGTATTATAGAGAATGTAAGTATTATGGAGAATATAAGTATTACAGAGGATGTAAGTATTATAGAGAACGTAAACATTATAGAGAATGTAAGTATTATGGAGATTGTAAGTATTAAGCATTATACAGAACGTAAGTATTACAGAGAACGTAAGTATTATAGAGAACGTAAGCATTATAGAGAACGTAAGCATTATAGAGAATGTAAGTATTACGGAGAATGTAAGTATTATGGAGAATGTAAGTATTATAGAGAAGGTAAGCATTATAGAGAACGTAAGTGTTACAGAGAATGTAAGTAGTATGGATAATGTAAGTATTATGGAAAATGTAAGTATTACAGAGAATGTAAGAATTATGGAGAACGTAATTATTATGGAGAACGTAAGCATTATAGAGAACGTAAGCATTATAGAGAACGTAAGTATTACAGAGAATGTAAGTATTATGGAGAATGTAAGTATTATGGAGAATGTAAATATTATGGAGTATGTAAGTATTACAGAGAACGTAAGCGTTATAGTGAATGTAAGTATTATAGAGAATGTAAGTATTATGGAGAACGTAAGTATTATAGAGAACGTAAGCATTCTGGAGAATGTAAGTATTATGGATAACATAAGCATTATAGAGAACGTAAGCATTATAGAGAATGTAAGTATTATGGAGAATAGAGAATGTAAGCATTATGGAGAATGTAAATATTATAGAGAACGTAAGCATTATAGAGAACGTAAGTATTACAGATAATGTAAGTATTATGGAGAATGTAAGTATTATGGTGAACGTAAGCATTATAGAGAACGTAAGCATTATAGAGAACGTAAGTATTACAGAGAATGTAAGTATTATGGAGAATGTAAGTATTATGGAGAATGTAAATATTATGGAGAATGTAAGTATTACAGAGAACGTAAGCATTATAGAGGAGAATGTAAGTATTATAGAGAACGTAAGCATTATGGAGAATGTAAGTATTATAGAGAACGTAAGCATTATGGAGAATGTAAGTATTATAGAGAACGTAAGCATTATGGAGAATGTAAGTATTATAGAGAACGTAAGTATTACAGAGAATGTAAGTATTATAGAGGATGTAAGTATTATGGAAAATGTAAGCATTATAGAGAATGTAAGTATTATAGAGAAGGTAAGTATTATAGAGAACGTAAGTATTATAGAGAACGTAAGTATTATAGTGAATGTAAGTATTATAGAGAAGGTAAGTATTATGGGGAATGTAAGTATTACAGAGAATGTAAGTATTATAGAGAAAGTAAGTATTATGGAGAATGTAAGTATTATAGAGAACGTAAGTTTTATGGAGAACGTAAGTATTATAGAGAACGTAAGTATTATAGAGAACGTAAGTATTATGGAGAACGTAAGTATTATAGAGAACGTAAGCATTATGGAGAATGTAAGTATTATAGAGAACGTAAGCATTATGGAGAATGTAAGTATTATAGAGAACGTAAGTATTACAGAGAATGTAAGTATTATAGAGGATGTAAGTATTATGGAAAATGTAAGCATTATAGAGAATGTAAGTATTATAGAGAAGGTAAGCATTATAGTGAATGTAAGTATTATAGAGAACGTAAGTATTACAGAGAATGTAAGTATTATAGAGGATGTAAGTATTATGGAAAATGTAAGCATTATAGAGAACGTAAGTATTATAGAGAAGGTAAGCATTATAGTGAATGTAAATATTACAGAGAACGTAAGTATTATGGAGAATGTAAGTATTATAGAGAAAGTAAGTATCATGGAGAATGTAAGTATTACAGAGAATGTAAGTTTTATGGAGAACGTAAGCATTATAGAGAACGTAAGTATTATAGAGAAGGTAAGTATTATGGGGAACGTAAGTATTATAGAGAACGTAATCATTATGGAGAATGTAAGTATTATAGAGAACGTAAGCATTATGGAGAATGTAAGTATTATAGAGACGGTAAACATTATAGAGAACGTAAGTATTACAGAGAACGTAAGTATTATGGAGAATGTAAGTATTATGGAGAACGTAAGCATTATAAATAACGTAAGCATTATAGAGAACGTAAGTATTACAGAGAATGTAAGTATTACGAAGAATGTAAGTATTATGGAGAATTTAATTATTATGGAGAATGTAAGTATTACAGAGAACGTAAGTATTATAAAGAATGTAAGTATTATAGAGAATGTAAGTATTATGGAGAATGTAAGTATTATGGAGAACGTAAGCATTATAGAGAACGTAAGCATTATAGAAAATGCAAGTATTATAGAGAATAGAAGTATTATGGAGAATGTAAGCATTATGGAGAATGTAAGTATTATAGAGAATGTAAGTATTATGGTGAATGTAAGTATTATGGAGAATGTAAGCATTATGGAGAACGTAAGCATTATGGAGAATGTAAGTATTATGAAGAACGTAAGTATTATGGAGAATGTAAGTATTATGGAGAATGTAAGTATTACAGAGAACGTAAACATTATAGAGAATGTAAGTATTATAGAGAATGTAAGTATTATGGAAATGTAAGCATTATGGAGAATATAAGCATTATGGAGAATGTAAGTATTATGGAGAATATAAGTATTATGGAGAATGTAAGTATTACAGAGAAGGTAAGCATTATAGATAACGTAAGTATTACAGAGAATGTAAGTATTATGGGGAATGTAAGTATTTATGGAGAATGTAAGTATGATGGAGAATGTAAGTATTATGGAGAATGTAAGTATTATAGAGAACGTAAGTATTATAGAGACTGTAAGTATTATAGAGAACGTAAGTATTATAGAGACTGTAAGTATTATTGATAACGTAAGCATTATAGAGAATGTAAGTATTATAGAGAATGTAAGTACTATAGAGAACATAAGTATTATAGAGAACGTATAATTACTACAAAGAACGATAGTATTATGTTGAACGTAATTATTATAGAGAATGTAAGTATTATAGAGAACGATAGTTTTATAGAAAACGTAAGTATTATAGAGAACGTAAGTATTATAGAGAAAGTAAGCATTATCGAGAATGTAAGTATTATATAGAGCGTAAGTATTATAGAGAACGATAGTATTATAGAGAACGTAAGTATTATACAGAATGTAATTATTAGAGTATTTAAGTATTATAGAGAACGAAAGTATTATAGAGAACGTAAGAATTATAGACAAGGTACGTAACTCAGTGATAGGGGGCCTACTGTTTGCTTGAATATCATATGAAATGGTTACCACAACTGCTCCCATCACAATAGATAAACATGGCGGCTACAAACGCGGTCGCGATAGAAATGATCCATGTAAAGTGTTCGGGTTGGGAATCAAATGTACGATCATGCCTAATACTTGTTTGATTTAACCATAGATGGTCTGATAATCATAAATGCATGACATTCGTGACCAATGACATATACCAAAAAATATTCTTTACACCATGCTGAATGCAAATATGATACCTTTTTATATGAATAGGGTAAATTAACGAGTATGATCACAAACACATAGCTTCCAGCAGAAGTTAATAAAGAAAGAAACACACTGTTGAAATTCAACCCTAAAATACTAGAAAGTGTCTGCTGCAATGTACACTATGTTGGAACGGAAAATTAGAAACATTAGAAAATTTTAAAGATTTTTAAAATTAAGTTCATACCTCAATATAATTGTCACTTCCAAGCGAAATTCACGTCAGTCTGACATGGAGGATATTCCAAAGTTGCACAGGCATTTTCTAAGACTGGTTACCTGAAAACAAATTGTATTTATTGAGAAGCTCACTGTGCAAAACACGTTCTACCAGTTTGGTGTTTCTATATTCATTCTCTTGTTACCCATTATCAACTGTGTGGCTCACTTGGTCTAATATTTAATAAAGTTTAATATTTCTGTATTTGACACACATCTGCTATTTGACCTACAATTTAGGTGGGTTCCTATGTCAGCTTGACATGAATTTCTCTTGAATGTGACAAGTATATTTGTTTTAGATAAAAGCTTTAAAAATACTTCCCGATCTAATTTTTATATCTAACAGGTAGCATTGTAGCAGGAACTTTATTGTATATTTAGACCTGTATTTCAACTGTGTGTATTTTTTTATCGAATTCTGCTAACAATTCCCGGAAGCTTTGTTTCTGTTGTAATACTTGTTAAGGAGATGATGTAGTGGCAAATTTTTGAAAGTCTTGTAAAAGGAAAGAGTCTCTTATTTGGTGTATTCTGATTGAATATAGTAAAGTCATACATTAAAATGTTCCTTGTCTCATGGAGTGTGTTCATTTTGCATGTACCCCGATGTCGAAGGCGATAAATAACAATGGCCGTATTGTGTAACACATCATCGTTGTTTCAGGACAAACAACACATTTGCACACGAAACAAAACTTCCATAACCCGTTTGACTGGTCCGTAACTCTCACGTTATCGTTACAAAGATTTGTAACCAAAAAAAAACATAATTGATATATACGTGTCACAATCTACATTACATGAAACGCATATGAAGCAAAACATGCAGACATACAAATTACATATCCATATGTCCATATGCATGATCTCATAATTAACGGAATTTACGTGTACCGGTACACATTACACTTGTGCCCACACATATACGTACGGCAGAAAGTTAATGCGTTACCATATACAGACGCGTCACATTTTGACTGCTTAGTCTGTAATCAAATCCCAGCAGCCGACATCCAAAGATTAGGCCTATATTTGCCTGTTTTGATGTGTGTATAGCACAAGGCATACAGTGTAACGCTCACAGAAATAAATGGTGACCGGATTCAGACGAACTACAGCAAGAATGCATGACCGCGATGACGCTGGTGTCACTCGAAAGGAAGGTATGTGACTGGCAGCAAACTAAACCGAATTGTGAAATTTACATGGCGTATTTGCATGCAGATCCTATAACGATAGCTTGTCACTCCAATAATCGAAAGTAATTCTGTTTTTTGACGGACATTTATCAAAGCCGACTTGTGATTTAGTGGAGCTCAATTCATATATTAGCCTTGAACTTGTTTCTCGAAATTTCACTTGAAAATTCGATATCAAAAGAAGGCCTATTTTCTTTTATTTTCTCCCGTCTCACACCTCAACGGACATTGTGCGTTCTTTCAATAATTAATCTTAAAATGAACTTGAACACCGGGTACGGGTTAGTGAATTACTTGAACACTCACTCACTTATTTCTACATGAACACCTGGTAATTCCCTTAGTATTCCCTGTCTTTGATAACTCTGCACAGCTTTGGACAAGGAACATTTTGATGTATAACTTTACTATATTCAAGCAGAATACACCGATAACAGACGTTCAAAAATTTGCCACTTCATCATCCCCTTAATTTATATCATTTGTATAAAGAAGTATCATATTTGCATTCAGCATGGTACGAGAATTATTTTGGCACAATATTGGTCACCAAATATATAGCATGTATGGTTATCAGACCACCGGTATTTTTTTTCAAAACTAAGTTTAGGCCTAACCTAAAGGAGCAAGGAATAAGCGACGAGGGATTCTTTCTGAAAATATCTGGTAAGAATCACCCGGATACGATGGTTGCAGTTGTGGCTAATCAAACTGTTATTGTAAATCTAAGCCTGTTCGGTTGATTCCAAAGAAATCTCCGACAATGGCTCCTCCTTGATTTTGCTGAGTTTGAGGACTGTGTGTCCTGTGTATCGATTAAATATTCTCTTACATATATGACTGAAAATAAATTATTAATGCGCATATCCCGGATTTTCCTATGATTGACAGCGCCTGGCACCGATGACGTGTCACGATGGTGCGCACGTCATGAAATCTGCTGCATTTGACAAAGATAAACTAAGAATCTTGGAATACATCTCCAGGTGAGTGATCGTTTTTTGTGTGCGCAATCTCAGTAATTAGATCTTGAAGACAATATACAATGTACTAGTTTCTTACCCAAGATCTGGCTCGTATAATTACGGCACTTCAGCTTGTTTGATTAGCATGGGAAATTTACATGTGACAAACTTGCCTTTGTCTTCCACGCGTGTTTTTACTTGTATCCACTGGGGCAGTGTGATTCGTAATGTGTTTCATATAACAGGTCATTTAATTGATGAACCTGTCTGTAACTGACCATTTCATTGGTGAACCTATCTGTCTGGAATCTCGCAGTAGTGTTTCATTCCAATGGTGCAACTAATTCGGGTGCATCCACCAATAGTCAACTGCAGGTACTATCGGTTCATTGGCCAATGGTCTAACTATGTTGGTACATTTGTAGTTGTCCAACTGATGTTGTTACATTCGCCTTGGTCGGAATAATGTTCGTATATGTCTTCGCAAATTCGCCATACTCTTGGTACTTGCACGAATGGTACAGATATAATGCTGGTACATCCGCTAATGGTCCGAATAATGTTGATACATGTACATTCGCAATTATGATTTTATTTCGTCAATTTCCCAACTTATGTTGCTGCATTTCGTCCGCATTATGTTGATGTATTTTGCCAATGATCCAAGTTATGTTAGTTTATTCGTCAATTGTTCAACTTATGTTGAGGCATCCCGTCCAAATTATATTGATGTATTTGGCAGTGGTCCAAATTGGGTTGCCCAAATTATGTTGATGCTGTACGTCCAAATTACGTTGATGTAATTGCCAATGGTCCAACTCATCGGTGTTTATTCGCGATTGTTTAGAATATGCCGATACATTTTTTCCAAAGTATGCTGATGCATTTGTCAATGTTCCACATAATTCACCAGTGGTTCATATGGTTTATGAGTATGAGAATAACTCATATGATATGACCGGTTCAGGCCAAGGCACATTGAGATTGACTGATTGCGCCACTCCATTTTCGCTGATTTTCCAAGTTTTTAACATTATGTTCCATCCTTTGAAATGTCAAAAGCTGTTCATTTTTTTTTCTTTCTTTCTTTCTTTCTTTCATTATTACACTGTAGGCACCTAGTCGATGCCACGACGCCGGACGGACGACACGCTATAAAACATGCTCTGTCCTTCTCAAGCGATCACAGAAAGGCAGAAGAAATTTTAAACAGGGTTAGTTAACAGCTACATTATTACAGCAATATACAATATGTGATTATGCCCCCACCCCTCTTATTAGAGGGGGCATATAGCGATCGCTTTGTCCGTCTGTCCGTCCGAATTTCTTGTCCGCGCAATATCTCGGTTAATATTTGATGGACAGGATTGAAACTTGCATGAAATGTAGCCAGTGCCTCGTAGTTGTGCAGCGTAGAGTTTCTTCAACGTTACGATTATATTTTCAAGAGCTTTGGCCCTTCGTTCCTGAAATCTCCGTGAATGAAACTTGTCCGGCTGGATCTTGGTCAATAAGGTATGGACAAGTATGAAATTTGCATGATATATGGGCAGTAGTCCGGGATGTTAAGGCAGAAAAGGGACTGTTTGGTTCAGATTCTTCCAAAAGCACCAAATTTGGCCCATATGTCGCTCATACAATACGTTTTCGATTTTTGACGGGCGCCAAGGTAGTCGCCCCCCTGGGGTCACCATATTGGCGAAATTCAATATGGCCACCACCCGGGTTAGAGGTCAATCGTATTTAAAAAAACAAAATGGCTAGAATCGTGAATAATACAACTTTTTAGTGGCTTTCGGTGTCGGGGAATCAACGATTTGAGGTCAAGGTCACCCTAAAGGTCGCTTTGGGGTCAAATTCGTCATTTGTAGTGGTTTTTAGTCGAGATATACAAACTAGCTCATTTTCTCGATTTTCGGGGTTGAGTAACCCGAATCTGGCCATATTTTGACGATTTGAGGCAATATTGCATATGAGGTTAACGATAGAGGTCACCCGAACCAGAGATCAACCAGAGGTCAATTATAGGAAACACCAAAAGGGCTAGAATCACAAATAATACCATAGGGCTTTGTGGCATCGGAGAATTAGATTCTGACCTTATTTTGACGATTTGAGGTCATGGTCACCTCATTTGCGAATTAAAGGTCAAAGATCAACAGTTGCTACTAAAAACAATCGAAACAAGATTATTCAGGAACAAATGTTATTAAAATACTTCGGAGATTACATCTGCTGACAAAATGCTATAACTATGCCGATACGCCGCTATGTGCATTTAAATCTTCAAAATACAACACAAAGACCGCTTTAGCAACACTATACCAATGATTACTTTTACTACCTATGCCTTCTGGCTTGCGCTTTATGATGCCAGCAATAAGTAATACTTGTCATCACCGCCCTCGTTATTAACGCACCCGCCTTCGCGTATCGGACATCGGCACAGTTGCATTTGCACCTTCCCTTGCATGCCTTGAGTCAGCCGCGGTGCATGAGAATGGCACATTGTTGCTAAAGCGATCTTTGTATTGTATTTCGAACATTTGAATACACATAGCGGCGTAGCGACATAGTTATAGCATTTTGTCAGCAGATGTCATTTTCGAAGTATTTTAATAAAATTTGTTCCTGAATAATCTTCATTCGATTGTTCTTAGTGGTAACTGTTGATCTTTGACCTTTGACACAAAATGGGGTGACCTCAAATCTTTAAAATAAGATCAGAATCGCATTCTCCGATTGCCACAAGCCCCTTTGGTATTATTTGTGATTCTAGCCCTTTTGGTGTTTTACCTACAATTGACCTCTGGTTGATCTCTGGTTCGGATGACCTCTATCGCGACTCTCAAATGAAATATTGCCCCGAATCGCCAAAATAAGGCCAGATTCGGGTTACTCAACCCCGGAAACCAATAAAATGAGGCAGTTTATATATCTTGCCCAACAACCACTGATAATGGCGAATTTGTCCCCAAAATGGCCTTTAGGGTGACCTTGACCTCAAATCGTTGAAATAACATCACCATCAGATTCCCCGACCCCCAAAACCACTAAAAAGTGCTATTATTCATATTTCTAACCCTTTTAGTTATTTAACTACGATTGACCTCTAACCCGGATGGCGACCATATTGAATTTCGCCAATATGGCGGCCCTAGGGGGCGCCCGTCTTGGCGCCCGTCAAAAATCGAAATAATATGGTATGGGCGGCATATGGGCCAAATTTTGTGCTTTTGGAAGAATGTGACCCAAAAAATCCCTAACCGCCCTGACTACAGTGCCCCATATATTGTGCAGCGTAAAGTTTCTCCGCGTTTCTTATATTTTCAAGAGTTATGGCCCTTTGTTCCTGAAATCTCCATGAATTGGGACTTGTCCGGGCTGGATCATGGTTAATATTGTATGGACAATTATGAAATTTGCACGATATGTGCAACGTGTAGTTCTCCGCGAATCGCGTATATTTTCAAGAGTTATGGCACTTTGTTCTTGACATCTTTGTGAATTGGGACTTGTCCGGGCAGGACAAGTACCCATAGTTGTGCAGCGTGAAGTTTCTCTGCGTTTCGGTTATATTTTCAAGAGTTATGGCTCTTTGTTCCTCAAACCTTAGTGAATGGGATATATATATTTGTCCAGGCTTGATCTCGGTCCATATTGTATGGGCAAGCATGAAATTTGCATGATGTGAATTCAGTGCCTCGTAGTTGTGCAAAGTAAAGCGCTTTGTCTGTTCGTCTGTCCGCCCGAGTTTCTTGTCCGTGCAATATCTCGATTAATATTGTATGGACACGCTTGAAATTTGCATCATATGTGGTCAGTGCCTTGCAACCTAAAGTGTCTTGTAGTTGTGCAACGTAAAGTTTTTTCTGTGTTTCGGTTATATTTTCAAGAGTTATGACCCTTTGTTCATGAAATCTTCGTGAATTGGGACTTGTGCGGGCTGGATCTCAGTTAATATTGTATGGACAAGTATGAAATTTGCATGATATGTGGTCAATGCCCCATAGTTGTGCAGCGTGAAGTTTCTCTGTGTTTCCAAAGTAGGCCTTCACCGACCAATACAGAACAGAACAATGGCGGGGCAGTAGCGGAATGGGGGGGGGCATACAATTATGCAATCTCAGGGTGCTTTTTCTGCGTTAACTGGATATTAATAGTAATTCGCTTTCTTAATTATATTGATATAATTGTATGCAGAATTACAACTTGCTCAGTAGTGAGATGTAGTCGTCAGATCAGACATTAAGCATAGGGTAAAAGACATGCGGGTGATTTGTCTGTACCCACCTAATATAAAACGTCTAGAATTTGCACTCGGTTGTACACATTGGGACTAGACCTCAACGTGTTTAACTTGAATCTTTGAACGAGTTAATTTTGGGTCGTTTAAGTGAAAACTTCCCTAAACTTCTTTATGGTTCCAATTTTCCTAAAATCTTTGAAAATCGCTTCTCACGCACCCCTGGGTGATTTTGCTGAATACGCCACACCGACGTTGAGGACCTCTTCTTCATTGCGTAGAAACTGCTGAATTCACCTGTCAATCAAATATCTGGCTTGTGTGCGAGAAGAACAACACTGTCAGAATGAAATAGTCAGTAGAATATAAACCGCAAATCTAGACTCTTTTGTTGAGGGGGTGTAATTGAGGCAAAAATTAGGCGTGATCTTTAACCTTGTGGTCACTTTTGGCTGATGTGACTTCCGACTGAGGTCTCTTCCGGTTAGAGGTCACTTGACATCCGGGACGCCGCGCATGCGAAGTGTGCACTTCCACACCGCGCATGCGAAGTGTGCTTTTCTAAAATGTACTTTGTGGGATCGCTAGTAGATGCAAATAAAATTTCGAATAAATGATATTTACACCCAATCAAATGGACCTATATGGGACGTATTGGTTCACTGCTCATTTACGCCCCTCAACAAAGAGTCAGGATTTGCGGTTTATATACTATTATGGTCAAGCATTTTATAATAAAGACTGACATGCAATACTTTCTATGTATAGATGTCCATCTTGACCATTTTTTAGATGTTAGATGTTAGATATGACTTTAGAAGTAAGAACTTCTGCACTAAAGGATTCGAAGAGAGACTATTTCGACTATTCGCCCAGAACCAATGCTAGGCCAACAATCAATCACGACCTGATCGAGTGGGTCCAGACTTGACAAACATATTATATTCCCACCATAATCCCTTTGTTTCTTTTCAGAACGCCGGAAGAGCATATCCTGGAAGTTCCGATTGTCATCATCATTCGGTGGGTGTAACATCTGTAATGAGACTGCTCTCGACATAGTCTGGTATCCCTGCAACGCCCGGGTACCGGGCTAAGTAATCTCAACTAGGATTTTTTTTTTTTTTTTTTTTTTTTTGTACGATATTCCACTCACATTTTCGAGGTTAATGTGACGTCAAGAGCATAGAATAAGAGCCTCGAGTGGTGGGAGAGAACGAAAAATGAGCTGGAGCATCTGTCTTTCGTTCTCTAATCGATATAACAAGTGAAAGAACAATACCGTAAGATAGGGAGTAGGTACCAAGTATTACGTTATATTTGGACCAAGCTTGCTTTGCGTGACGAGTTTTAGAAACCCGCCACTCGCCGGAGACGCAATTTTTGTTATCTTTCAACATGTAAAAAAAAAACTCGCCACTCGTCAAGCGACGAACGCGGCGAGAAAAACAAAAACAAAAAAAAACACCGGCGCGCGCAGCGAGTGGCGAGTTCTGAATTATCGAATTTTCTCGGATTTGTCTCTAGTACGCATGCCTGGGGAGCATCAATTGTCAGAATATTTTGTTCTTCCATTGTCAGTCGCAATTCTGATTAATCCTCCATGCCCCCAGTTCCCAGAACTGGAAGATCTCAACCAATAAAATATCGTACCAGTCTGAAATTGATTGGCACTTGTTGAGATGCAGTGTTTTAGTCGAAAAGAAAACATGGTCGTGGTTTGCCGAAATCTTTTTCTTGCCCCTATGGATAGCTACTTGCAGAACTCGAGAAGCAGTACTACACTCTGGGACAGTATATTCATGCAGACTGCGAAGTATCCTCAGAATACCCAACACATCTTTATCCTGGTTCGCCGGTTTAAAAATCGACTCCGATAATGATAAAATCAATGGACTCATATGCAGAAATCTAACATAACATACTGCCTGGTGCCTGTATATAAGGGTTACCCCACGTCCAAATATATACGAACTTTGTGATGTGTTACGCAGAAGTATATCGATTGAGTGAAAATGTTTTCGAATTTCCGGGGTTTCCAAGAAACTATAACTAGTCTTGTGATTAAACATGATGGTATGCAGGTTGGCATCAAAAACAGCTTGTAATTGGACTGGAAGTAAGCCAGGCAAAGCTCAGGTCACATGGTGAGCAAATTCGGCATGCAAAGTTTCTGTTTAAACTCTGGGGAGAGCTTAGACATCGCCATCATACAATTCTAGCTATCAAACCACAATTTAATCTCATCCAGTTAACCAGGACATACAAATTAACATGGACTTCACTGTGAAAAACGTGGCTCCTCTTTTATGATTGCAGTCCTATTTAGCCTATCAGCTGCTTTAAATGCACCGTGTTGTTTTTACTGACGATGCCAAAGTATCTCTGGGCTGTACATTATCAGTGTATACGAGTGGAATTTTCACGTTTATTCTCTGCAGTGTTCTTGGTTCAACACGTCCTAAAGAATAATTGAACTTATGAATGCAGATACATGCTAGGATCTCTGTTGGAAAGGTGATTTGGAAAATGCTTTCGGACTAAAACACTGCGAGTGTCGGGGCAAGAAATTTATTGTCGACCTTCGTTGAATTGACGGTAACCATTGATTTTTATCGGACTATACTGGTTAAACATCGGCAAGTACTTATTGTCGACCGTCATTGTCAACCAGGACCATGCTTTCATTCGGACTAAACCACTGCATCTCAACAATAGCAAATCAAATTTCAGGCTTTGAAGGTTTTTTAAACTAGTTGAAATCTTCCAGTTTTGGGAACTCAACTGGGAGCATGGAGGATCAACTAACGAAAAGGCGACTGACAGTGAAATAACAAATTATTTTAGATAACTGATGTTCCCCAGGCTTGCGCACTAAAGAAAAATCCGGGAAAATTCTCACTCGCCGTTGTTTCTTCGATGACTGGCGACTGGTGACTTTTGCAATGTTAATAGGAGTTAATAGGAGCCGCGTTTCCGTCGCGTGGCGAGTGGCGAGTTTTTACATGTTGAAAGATAACAGAAAGTCTTCAGTCGCCGGAGACCTCTTCGGTGCGTCAAAACTCGCCAGATGCCGCGCGCCAGTATTTCTCCTGGGCGTGACGACTGGCGATATTTGCAATGTTACAAGCACAGGCCCGCAAAACAAGAGATTTTGGGGGGCGGGGGGGGGGGGGGGGGGGTGGGGGGGGTATTAGGTTGAAGTGTCAAAATATGGGGTCTCTATATATAACCCCATGCTTTATATAAATAAACATAAAGGTGTGAAACGGACTTTGCGTGAATCGAGAAATAAACGGTTCACCGCCAAACAAAATACATCAGCATATTCTACAAGTATCACTCTATATATTCCCGTCGTCAAATTAGTAAATTTGTGCAATTTTGTACCTTTGCCGGGCGATTCAAAATCCAACGTAAATGTCCGTCCATCTAGGAACAGTTAGATTATGGCGGGCTTCGTTCTCAATTCTGATTGGTCAGTCGCGACAGTTGATCAGTGCGTGACCTCTCTTGCCAAAGGCATGTCGCTACTGACCAATCAGAATTGAGAACGAAGCCCGCCATATGCCCTAATAACACAGCCCCCCCCAAATCTCTTGTTTTGCGGGCCTGTGGTTAAAAGGTAAAAACAAAATCGCCGCGTTTTCCGTCGCGTGGCGAGGTTTTACATGTTAAAAGAAAGCAGAAAGTTGCCAGTCGCGTGGCGAGTGGCGAGTTTCTATAAGTCGCCACGCCACGCAAACTTGGCCCAAATAGAACACCATATATAGGAGACTATAGAAAATGAGACCTTCCACTCAATTCTCGGTCTCTACCAACCCATGAGTATAGGGTGCGGTTACCGATTAAACAATGTTGTATTTTCTACCATACTTAGAAGGAAGTACTCAACAAAGGCCCAAGAAATTGGGTGAGTTAAACCTTCGGAGCAGAAGTGATACACTAACATAACTTGTTTCTATGTTACCATATTGAAAAATAGGTCAAACGGTCAATTTGAAATCAAAATATACCCCCAAAAATCGCTTTTTGGTTTGGGTCGCTTACTGGGTAGCATGTTTTAAACGATTACAAATCATTGTCTTGAATTGAGTTTATATTTATACAATTCAAAGTAAAGTATTTTTAAAAAAAATAGGTCAAGGGACAATTTGAGGTAAAAAAACATCTGAACATTGTGAGAATAGAGCGAAAACTATATACTCTTGTCTTATTAATTCTTCCTCTGTGACAGGGTTTTCCATGATTACTAGTTTAATTGTATCAACTCTGGCTTGTATTCATACGAATATACAAAATCTGCTTTCAAACCAGTATTAAAAGCGAGCAAGTTATGGTCATATTATATTGGAAAGACTGGGAAAATGAGCGATAACATTTTTTTTTCGGAAATTCAGGATGTTTGATTACCGCAAGCACATCAATTTCACGATAATATTATGAAAGCATAAAGTACACACATTCAATTGTTTGATTCATAATCCCAAATAATAAGGTCTATTCATGACAAGAGTAATATATACAGGAGACTGTTTATCAACATTAACACATCAGTCATACTCATGCGGAGTCAGGAGGCAGCACTCGGTTAAAAAGCCCAGAAAAGGCTTTGGAATAGGTCGAAAGGTCAGTTTGGGGTCAAACTGTCAAACAAAGTAAATCAAATCGGCATTTTCATCATGAATGTTCCAGTTCATGATTTTATTTTAGTCGACTCCAAATCCAGGTGTTCTGACAATGTTCTTGGCTATAAAAGCAAGTGTAGCTAGGGAAAATCCGCCGGAAAGGTAATTTAAATTCAACTGACGGAAAGCTGGTCTTTTGTCTGAATGCTCTCATGATAACATAACTCAACTTGAAGTACTGATCTCGGATTTACTTGCATCAGAGGGGTTTATTAGTCCCATATTTGTGATGGGAGGAAATCGTCCTCAAGCTGTTCGGTTTGTAGGGCCAAACTTTCACTTTTATCGTGAAGTGATACGAAATGAACCAGTTTATAAGACACGAAATAATGAATGGCTGCGGCTACATGATACACGAAAACGGATTTATGGCGCATCAAAGTTGGTACATTGGCTTATTTTCTTATTTTTATGCACTTTTCGGTGCAGATTTTCTTTTGTTACAAAAATAAGGCACCTTTAACCAAAACCAATTTTTAAACACAAATACTTGAAATATTCAGTCTACATATGATTGTGGTTAAAGGTGTCATAATTTTGCAACAAGAGAAAATGTTGACTGCAAATTCACCGAAAAGTGCCGAATGAGCCATTGCAACATGTTTGAACCACTGTAAGTCTATTTATGTTTATCTGTGGGCCTTGATTTATTCTTTATCTGATAATTCAGTATGCAGACTGTAAGAAATTGTCAATTTGGCGCTTTTGGACAAAAATTAGTCCCACCAGCTGTGTGTATTGAGGACAATTCCCTATCTAAAGCGAACACCACCTTTGTTATCTTACAACAAAGTTCCATGGATCGGTTGTCGATGGACCGTGTAGAATGACTACCCTTCCCGCCGTAACAAATGATACCGGATAAAATAGATTGGAAAGAAATTGGATAAAATTTACTGTGGTAATGTCCCAATTATCACGTTCAATTCACAAGCTATCGTGCATTGCAAATGTGTATATGAATGCTGTAACCGGCATGAAGGCCATCAAATTAGAAGGAGATCAAAACTACGCATGTGCAGAAGAAAAAAACCCGAACTGAAAAGTGACAACAGAGTAGGTTTTACCCTAGGTAAATGGTGTTGAATTTCGACCGACACCATATGTCTCCGACACCCTTTATTGGTGTTGGCCAACACCGTTAATTGGTGCTGGCCAACATCATTGATTGGTGTTGATCCAGTATTAGCACTCATCAGTGAACACAAAAATATGGTGTTGAGCTATTTTCAACACCCTTTTTATACGCCCGCCAAAAGGCGGACGTATTATGTGATGGCGGTTTCCGTCCGTCTGTCCGTCCATCCGTCTGTCCGTCCCTCGTGTCCGGTCTATATCTGGGACAGTTTTCTATCTACAGTTTTAAGTTTTGGTGAGTGGATACCCTATGGGGAGACGATGTGTCGCGTACCAAAATCAAGGTCGAGGTCAGAGGTCAAAGATCACTGGCCTCAAAAACAGGAAAGCACTGAAGTGTTCGTGTCCAGTCCATATCTGTGAACGTTTTCTATCCACAGTTGCAATTTTTTGTGAGTGGATACACTGGGTGGAGACGATGTGTCGCGTACCAAATTGAGGTCGAGGTCAGAGGTCAAAGGTCACTGTTGCCTAAAATCAGGAAATCATTGATCATTGACAGTTTTCTATCTACAGTTCTAATGTTTGGCGAGTGGATGCCCCAGGGGGGAATGATGTGTTGCATACCAAGTGTAGGTCGAGGTCAGAGGTCAACGGTCAGTGTGACCGAAAAATCATTAAAAATTGCTAATTTTTTGTGAGTGGATTCAATAGGGGGTAATGAAGTGTCGCATACAGAAAAATAGGTCAAGGTCGAAGGTCAAAGGTCACTGTGACGGTAGTGTGACCCCAAAATCAGGAAATTATTAAAAATAACATTTTTGTTGTGTCAGTAGATACATTAATGGGACACGATGTGTCACCTACCAAAATGTAGGTCAAGGTCAATGTCAAGGTCAGTGTGACCCCAAAATCGTGAAATTGTTAAAAATCTGGATTTTTTTTGTCCATTGAGAAATTACAGGGAGCCGTTTTGTCATGTACCAAAATTTAGGTCCAGGTCAATAGACAAGGTCACTGTGACCCCAGAATCATGGTCAAAGGTCAGTGTGACCTAAAAATCAGGAAATCATTAAAAATTACTAATTGTTTGTGAGTGGATTCAATAGGGGGAAATGAAGTGTCGCATATAAAAAATTAGGTCAAAGGTCACTGGGACCCCAAAATCAAATAACAATTTTTGTGTCAGTAGATACATTAGGGGGACACGATGTGTCACATACCAAAATGTAAGTCAAGGTCACTGTGACCCCAAAATCGTGAAATTGTTAAAAATCATGATTATTTGTGTCCATTGAGAAATTATGGAGACGATTTGTCAAGTACCAAAATTTAGGTCAAGGTCAATGTGACCCCAAAATCAAGAAATCATTAAGTCACATTTTCATATGCCTGTCGAAGACGAAGTCATGTAATGCGATGTTGCGTTCTGTCCATTCATCCATTAACATTTGTTGTCCGTGCGATATTTCTAGTTTCAAGGTATGTATTGGTACCAAACTTTGAGTATACCTTACTCGCATGGCAAAGAGGAGCCATACATTTTGAGATCAATTTGTCAAAGGTCAAGGTCACAGTCCCCCAAAACTGAATCAAATTTAGCTGACTCTATGTGTTATATGTAGGTTGGAATATTCAGAGTTCTCTCCCATACATGTACATGGCATTTGTCCTGTGGAGTTGTCTCCCATGTTTGAAACAGGTACATTTAGTTAAACTGTTGTGAAATTAAAACCATACATTTACTAATTTAATGGGGAGAGGGGTCCTTTAGGAACTTCATACCTGTTTATTTACTCAAGAACAAATACTTACTTCATCACTTTCTTCTTCCTTCATCAGGACTGCACAAATTGAAAATTCTGCTTTACTCAAATATGGGTTACGCTAAAAAATTTTGGGTAACCCTTCTTGATTTGCATAACCCATCACTATAGTATACAGGTTAATATCCGTAATTCAAGTGAACTGAAAATGGGTTACGCATAATGAAAATTGCGTTACCAAACCTCGCGCAATTTGTGCAGCCCTGTTCATGAAAAATTCTCTCGCCTGAAAGGAATCCATTTGCAGGAAAACTACTATTTTCTTGTGTTTGACTATTGTCGATTTCAGTATTGGATATGTGAGCTCTTGACTCTTCATTCAAGGTCAACTTGTTACCAAGAGTTAAGCTTATTTTAGTTTATCATTCAATGTAAGATGTAATATATGTTACATTGTCGGAAGCATGAAATTGTAGACCTTTCTCTGGAATTGATAGCTATCAATTGGAATCAAGGCTAGTAAACAACCTTGAAATTTGGACCAATGTAATTCCAGATATACGGGCGTATATTGAAGCCCCTTGGGCTCTTGTTGGTGTTGACCAACACTGTTATTTGGTGTTTAACTGGCCTCAACACCATATTTTTGCTCAACACCATTTCTCAAAACCACTTTATGGTGTTGACCAGCCCTCAACACCAAAAACGGGTGTGGGGCCAACACCATTTTCTGACTATGCACGTTTGTATCTCATATGGGATGCATGCGTGATTCATGTCTGGTGATAAAATATAGCAATGGCTACCTTCATCAACTGGTTTGGTCATGTGGAAATCTTCCCTTGCAAAAATAACGAGTGTAAAATCTTTGCATGTCAGACGTCACTCCTCTCACGTTATACAAGTTTATGGTTCATTTATTACAAATTAAGTTTCTCACATGCGAGTCTGATGCCAGGAATGAAGTTAATGGCGCGCATGTTAGCTCACATATGATTCACATGAGTTGCAACATTGTCTGGTTAACCCCCCATAAACAAGCAATTCACGAAAAGGACCATACAAGTGCCCTCATAATGGGCCAAAGATGATAGGAAATGATGTAGGGTAATTCGATCACGGCACATTTGAAGATCGCGGAGACAATTTCCTAGATTATAAATAGTATATGGTTGTCCCTGAGGAAGCATTTTATCTGTGGTATTTCATTATTCCCGATGTTTCGCGCATATGATTACAATCATAGTCTCGAAATAACCTGGGAATGATAATTATCTTTTAAATTTGCAAGTCTTTGGCTAATTAGAATAATGAAGTGAAAACAATTCTTCAGGTGGATAACATTTGTCAAGGACAAAAATTTCCAATGACCTCTCTCGGGCGTCATCTTGAATTTGGCCATGCTACTTGATGTGAAGAATTACGTAATATACACAAATGGACCCAGAATGATAAACCATGATGCGGTTAATGTCCCAGTTTGATAAGTGCGTATATTCGTATAAATGAGTTAGACAGTCCCCAAATGAAATGAAAAAGGGTCAAATGTTTAGGATTAAGTGGACAGCTATTATGAATTTATTTATGATGCTTCTAGCGAAAGAATATAAAAATGGTCAAAATAAGCTCCAAATGATTAGCTATTATGTGGAATGTGATATTTTGAAAAATCTTGGTTCAACAAATACTACAAAAGTAGGAAAAAATGTGGCGAAAAAGAGGCATTTTCGTTGACCCCAGTGGGTCGCCATTTTGAATTCCCCCACAATGTTATGGACATACGGTTACTTAACTAGTTAAATCCCAAAAACTTTCAGCTATGAAGCAGGACAGTTTGGCGAATTATACCGAAGAGTTTAACGAGAGGGGTTGAAAAGTGATGGAGCATACATGACGGTATGGGTATAGGAGCAATTATGATCTCCAACATCATAAAATCGTTTTGCAAAGGTGGCAACCGGGCTTTTCATATTTAGGTAAGCCATATATATTTTTCACCCAGTTGCCAGCTTCTGTTCGGTTGTTCAACCAAAGTCACATTTTTTTCAAAACTGCCCCCTGAATACCATAAGATTACATTATAGCATAGTTATATTTCTGAATATTATTTTAGCCTGTTTGTATATTTTCTCTTCAATGAAAGGTGGTTGGTGGAGTGGTACATGGTGCTGGGGCAGTAGTGGGTGGGGCACTGGGTGCAATTTTCGGAGCAGCCGGAAAAGCCTTCGTGAGTTTTTCATGATACTGAATAAATCTACTAATATTGGATGCCTCGTGTAAACTGTCGATCAGATTCTTATTCATCTATTATCCCCATATTCACATAGGAAACAATATTATAAATGTACTGATATTAGAAGATATCGTTTGTCATTAAATCCAGGAACATTATGATGCGATAGTGACTGATATTGACTGGATTTGTTTCATGACCTACATATACCGGCACACGGTTTGATTAATCTAATGGGACTTCCCGTTAGCGGTCTCAGACGGAGTGCGATAGTTAGACGTGACCTCTAAGATCTGCAAAGGATGTGTGATGTTGACATGCGAAAAAATCATTTGTGTGTGACGATAATAAAGCTAATATATTTTTCCAACCAAAACATGATTTTTTTATATTTTTCTTGACTATTACATGCTGAAATATCATCCTGTTGGAAAGTATGATGGTCAGTTGTATAAAAAAAAATTATGGTTCATCAAAATTGACTCCCTGGCCTATTTTGATATTTTTGAGGCATGTTTAGGGAAGATTTTTTCTTGTAACATAAATATAACACCTCAAACCAAAGTGTATTTTCACAAAAGTTGGGAAGTTTGATCAATGGAAAGTACATGTACGAAGTTTGATTTTTGTCGGGTTTACCAAGGGTAAACCCTACATTAGTATCACTCTTCAGTTTTTCTTTTTTCTTGTGCACATGTGTAGTTTTGATCTGCTGCCCGGAGACTGTTCTCATTTGATGCCCCTTACAGCATTCATAAAAAAATACCATTCTTCTGTCTGACAGTCATATACACATGTGCAATGCACGGTAGCTTGTGCATTGAACGTGATAATTGATACATTATCGCAGTAAATTTTATCTTTACAATTTCTTTTAAAATTTGCCTTTCCAATCTACTTTAACCGGTATCATTTGTTACAGCGGGAAGGATGCGCCGTAGTCATTCTCCAGGCGTAACCACATAGCGGGTTTTTGTGGATACAAATTATGTATGCGTAGCCACATTTTAAAATCACCGAAAACAAGGAATTTCCAAATTGTGGATACACATGATTTTTTGGTGATGTATCCACATTTTTACTTCCATCTTACTTGATCAATTATCGGCATGAGAACTGAATAAAATTACGGCAAAACTCGGGTAGAAATTTTGGCGAAAGTTTTTTGGACATGCAGATTTCGTTATTTTTTCAAGTGTCTGACGTGTCTTCTCCGTCGATCTTCTTCAACAAAACGAAATAGAAACGACTGACAGTTTTGCACAAAACTCTTATAACATATCTGATTATGTTTACAAAGAATAAAGTCCTGGCGTGTTTTCCTTTTGCTGGTATGGATGGGAAAGACATACGATATCTCCATCCCGTCGCACGATGAACTTTCATCCCAAATCTGAATTTCCCTGAGTACAAGTAATCGTGAATTTGATTGGCTGAACAGTACATATTGGCTCCGCCCACACGTTATTCTACCACTCAGCACACTTTTTACACGACATACGAATTCAAGGTCGGTTCGTTGTCTAGATTTATAGCTTTTCTTTCCAAACCATATGAATTTAAAGGCATTTCTGTGAAACCGTGATTATTTAGCATTTAAAATAACACTGTGAGTATGACAGTATCTTGTTTTAGAGTTATTGTTTTGACCAAGAGTTATTAGAAAAATGATGGTGGAGTAGGAGAGTGGCGAATTTTCTGAACTTGTCGGCGATTGCGATTTCTGAAGATTTTCTTGTCTGGATGTAGTTTTAGTAGATTCATTTTCTCACGGACTGAATAAGTATGGAAATTATATAAATGTGGATACAATGTGGATACATCTCCTATATAGGATGCGTATCCACATTTTACAAAAATCGAAGTTTTATGCTCTAGATAAAAATGTGGATACACATCCTATATAGAGATGTATCCACAAAAACCCGCTATATTGTGGTTACGACATTCTTCACTGTCCATCGACAACCGATCCATGGAACTTTTGTTGTAAGATCACAAAGGTGGAGTTAGCTTTACTTATAGGGAACCGTCTTCAATGCGTTTTGATACACACAGCTGGTGGGGCTAATTTTTGTCTAAAAAGCGACAAATTGACAATTTCTTACAGTCTACATACTGAATTATCAGATAAAAAATAATCAATGCTCCCAAATAAACACAACCAGTCTACAGTGGTTCAAACCTGCCGTATTGGCTTATTTTGCACTTTTCGGTGCATTTACAGTCGACATTTTCTCTTATTGCAAAATGATGTCACCTTTAACCAAAATCATATCTAGACTGAATATTTCAGAATTATTTGTTGTTCAAAATTGGTTTTGGTTAAAGGTGTCCTATTTTTGTAACGAAAAGAAAATCTGCACCGAAAAGTGCATAAAAATACGAAAATAAGCCAATGAACATTGGTGCGCCATAAATCCGTTTTCGTGCATCTGCAGCCCTTCATTATTTCGTGTCTTGTAATTCAGCATGTATAGGCTGTACAAAATGGTCCATTTCATATCATTTTGATAAAAGTGAAAGTTTGGCCCTACAAACCGAACAGCTTGAGGAAGATTCCTTATGTAAAGCGACCACCACCTTTCCTCCCTTAAATGATCACAAATATGGGACTAATAAACCCCTCTGATGCAAATAAACCCGACATCAGTACCTTAAGTACTTTGATTTATTAAGGTGTCATAGAGAAAATCCCTTGTAAAAGCCTGAAAAATACCAAACAGGAGTACATTTTGATGAATCATAAATTCATTGTTATTGTGCTGACCATCGTAATTTTTCACGGGCTGATATTTCAGTATCTATTCTTCAAGAAAAAATATCAACTGGTATGTTTCGAATTGGAAAAATTATCAACAGTATTATCGTCACATATAATTACACTGTTATAAATCACACCGTATAAATTCACAGTTAATATGGACTGGCAGAAAAGGTGCCAGTACATTCAACTGTAAAATTACGTTACAACGTATTTTACAATTACCGCTGTTTAACATGTTTTAAACTGTAAAATGTTGCGTAATATTTTATAATTATTGTTTGTTAACGGGCAATCAACTGTAACTTAGGTTGCACTGTACTTTATCTTTTTTTTAACATCCTTTAATGTTTAGTTACGTGGCACCACAATTATCTGTTTTGTGGAAAAGTACCGGTAGGTCACTGGAAGGCCTAAATGGTCATTGCTCGTTCGCGTATTTCAGGTTTTTGTGTTTACAAATGCGATCACCACAAGTTTCGTAAATAATGATGAAGGAATCTGTGACAAGAATCTCCACGTCAGATAATACTAAAATTAAAGTTGGCCTCCGCGTCATTCCTTGTGCATATTCTGATGTAGCTCTGAATGTTGTACAACGTAGTTGTTAGATGTTTTCTGCAAATGGGCGTTTCGTGTGCAAAGATATCAACCTCCTTTCAGAGAAAACAGGAATTTTTGTTATGTTAGTGCGCAGTTTACCCGTTCCAGTTGATATCAACTGAAATATCACAGTTCAATTTATAGATTAATGTGTTTACGGTTAAATATACAGTGAACTCCAACAGATATTTACTGTGAAATAACGGTAATTTATAAGTGTACAAAGAAGTTTGTCGCATGTAAACATCACACATTGTTCTGGGTATTAGATTTTCGTTTCTTCCTATGCTACAACATGGAGACATGATTTTAATCAGTGATAACTTGTATAAATTTGGCAAATATGCACCAAGTTATCCTATTTCTTGAAGAAAGGACGATTATGCTTAATCTAATAAATATTTGGGCAACTTTGAGTTGAAAGTATGTCAGATATCGCCCATTGGAACTATTGCTCCACGTTGGAGCATAGTGACAAAAGGAAATCAACTACCCAGAAATTCACAGGCGAAGCCCAGCGCGGGTCATGGCGAATCACTGTGAACTCTGTCTGAGTCAAATATCGGAAGGCCCTTATTCAGATTTCACGAAAATTCTGTAGATTCCACAAGTAGGCCTGTGGCGAAAACATGCAACATTGACATCATATATTACATGGAAAATGTCCATGTTTACCAAACGTGAATCAATTTAATAAAGAGTTATAACAAGCTTGTGAATTTACAAGTAAAATGTCTGGCGATCAGCTATGGTCACATAACGGTTACTATATGGTTGCTGGATCGTGAATATACTAATTTCTTATTTCAGTACAGCCTGGGCTCTTATTCGCGATGTGCTAACGATTGAATTTCAAGATTAAAAAAATAAAAATACCTAACCGTTAATTTACGTGCCTTTTGCCTGTAACTTCACGGGTGCTGAGACATTAGATATATGTGACACATAATATACTTCACAGAAAGGAAGCGGTCAACAGAACCCTCCCCCGTCGGCATATCCGAGTCCCGGGCAGCCAGCCGGATCCGCCTATCCACCCGCCGGGTCAGCGTATCCTGGGGCTCCACCATCCGGATCCGCGTATCCAGGTGGCTCGCCAGCCGGTTCAGCATATCCAGGTGGCCCACCAGCCGGATCAGCATACCCTAGCGCTCCACCTACCGGGGCCTTCCCCAGCGCACCACCCGCCGGGTCAGCGTATCCTGGGGCTCCACCAGCCGGATCGGCGTATCCAGGTGGCTCGCCAGCCGGATCAGCATATCCTGGTGCCCCACCCGCAGGATATCCAGCTGGAGGTGCATATCCGCAACAAGGAAATCCGGGATACCCTGCTGGATCCACTGGATACCCATATTAACAAAGTTATTTTTAGAGAGTATTTTATACAATGAACCTTCAAATAAAATTTAATGAATGGCTCTAAATGAATGGTTGTGACTTAAAATTTCGACGTAAATATCACCTCTTCTTCGTGTCCCCATTAATGAAGCAGTAGCAAAACACGGCGAGAACCTTTTTGTGCAAAGTGGACCATACCTTTACGGAGAAACCTCTTGATGTCCATGAACATCTTTATTCAAAGAACGAAATGGCAATCGGGTGTGTGTTTGTGTGTGTGTGTGTTGCTAGCTGTACTGTGAGTAAAACAGCAGCTGTATGGGCTACATTGGATATGTACAATCGAATGATTCCGGGTGGACAAACGTCATTGCGGTAGTTTATGACACATATGTTTGCAGTTTTTCGTAACAGTCAGTGAGAGAGTTACATTTTTACGTCAAGTTCTGTCAGTTTCTTTAATATATAGCGCAAAATAGGGCATGTAGGTCACAATAATTCACAAACAGAGATCACCGATTGAATGTTTTACAATTCTGATACTACAGGAACGTGTGGAAATACATGGGCAGCTCTTTCTTGGTTTACAACCCCCTTGTCCAGCAGAAAATAAAAATTCATGGCCCTCCTATTCGCGAGAGTTGTCCGATGAGATATGAATCGTGACTGCACGCCCAGTGGTTCCTGGGTTAGGAATGGGTGATATATATATATCAGAGTGCGGGGTGAAATCATTTGTCTTCTCGGTTGGACTAAATCCTTGTTTCAATGATGAAAACTGCGATGACACTTTTACTATATAAAAATAAACCATACACGTTTGGCAAATATATAGAAGAAGGTTGGATATACATTGTAGATACACTGGGCAATAATTAGGTCGTTTAAGGTATCACAGCCTACAAATTCACTTACAGTTTTACGGTAATCCACACCGTGGTCAAACAATGTCGACATATATGATTCACTCGTCAATGATTTGGACATTTTATATCATTAGTTTGGTACTGTAATTTTTGACCCGCAATATTTTTTCCAACAATGCAACAGATTCTTATATAGTATACGGTACTTTATAATCTTAAATATTAGTCCCATAATAGAATAGCTAGCTTTTATATAGTTCAGGGTAATTCAATTGGAGGCCAACCACGTATTGGAAAACACAACGCGGACGATGGTTATCAACTGTTATCAAGCTCGTATTCATACGTACACCCTCAGCATACCCGTATGATGGATAAGAATGTATTGGTGATTAGTGTCCCATTTCATATCTTTTTCTATTGCAACCAAGGACGGACACTTGTCCCCAATGTGGAGAAAAATGTCTTAGCTGGGTTGCTTAAAAGATAGGGTCCGGACACTCGTAGCCACCGGATATTCTTAGCATCCACACCGGTACATGTGCCCAACTCCAATTTCGACACATCTTATATCGTCTATCATATATACGTATAACATAATTTGGGTGTGGTCAGCCGCACCTCACCCCCTGTGACCTCATCCAAAATAGTTTTATTTCACTCTCCTGAGCAAGACCTTTAAAATGCCGTAAAAATTCTATTTCTACAAGCAGTTATGGAGTTATGGGACAACACGATTTGGACGACGGCTATCTGCTGAATGTAGGATCTGATGGTTGTTCTTGGCATAATAAAACCAGCCTCTGAATACATGCATATCACCAGGTTCTACACTGATTTATTGGGGGTGTACCGTGCATGTCGATTATAAACTTATAACACAGGAAAACACAATATGGGCTTACTCATCCCCCACCCCCGGGACCTGGTCAAAAATAGGCCTATATCACTCTTCTCATTTTACCTTTATAATGGTGTATATATTGTATCTCTGCACCGTGTGCTTATTGAACTATAAAAAAAGACAGACAGATCTGACGGTGTTAATAGTATAGATAGGGAAGAGATGGTAGATTAGTCCCAGGGTACGGCAGTTTTATCACCAGGAGTTGACATTGAGGTCACTTTGCATTATACTACTCATTCTGTTCGCCCCAGTTATTTTAGATCCTACAAATTGAATATGGATTCTGGCCTTTCACTTTAGACTGTACAAACAAATGATTAATGTGATAAATTTAGGTCGTCTTGGAGATGAAATTGGCGAAGGCTCTTGAACTAGACTGTGATTAAGTTTGAAACACGGCTCACCCCTATGACCTTGATATCATCTATTCTACTGTGTAAACAATGTTCGCCATAACATGCAGAAAGGGTATCCCCTTTATGTCATGTGTGCCTGATAGTGTGGAAATATATATCGGCTCTCGATGGGCTTTCGATGCCCCTTCTGAAGACCAAAATAGCCCTATGTCACTCTCCCGGTCATTTTACATTTTGAATGGCGCATATACTGTATCTCTGCGTCGCGTGGTTATCGAGTTATAAAATCACGGCCAGACTCCGACATTACAGCTTTAAGGGTAGAGAAACAAGGCTTGAATACATTATCTTGGTAACACTGACGTGTTATCCAAACGTCAGTTTATCAGATTGTCTGTTATGAGCTTCCATTTTTGCAGAAAATTAGATATCATAAAATTAAGAATGAAAACATTGAAGCCCATTATTGATGAAATACATTTAATAGCATATACACACAAAGTAATTACCTGACTTTGTTTATCATCATCGTGTCGTCATACGCTCCACTTGTGTCATTTTGGTGAGACGGACGTTCTCTGGTCAAGTCTGCTATATCACTCTGTGCTATGAGATTTGTGATGTAATTGGTTTGGCTAGCGAAGATGGATGTAAGTATAATTTCCATTTTTTACAGCTACCGGGCCGTTCTGTCATTATTTCAGCCACACAAAAAATCATCACGGAAAAAATTCAGCTCGAGAAACTCTTTTGTTTAGATCACGTACATGTAGAATAATAATAAGACGGTTATGCCCATTATGGATAGGTGGATATAGAAGATTTTCAGGGAGAGGTCTGAACGTGTCAGATCTTACACTGTCCTAATTTGTCAAATAGATGCCGTCAGCGTTTCACATATACTCTGTTAAACCCTCATTATCGGATAATTGGACAATATAAGCACATGTTAAGAAACTTTGACGAAACTTAAACTTGTGGAAAATTGCATTCTATATATATATCGCCACAAGGGCCATTCAAAATAGCACGCTAACAGTTTGTTCAATCGTTATCTTTCATTTCTTTCCCCGCAAACTTAGAGACCTTTCAGTTCTTCGGTCTAAATAATATAACAAAGTTACAGTCTTGGTACACGGTCATACTTCGGACTTATGCGTATCGAATAGCTGCATATGTACGAACGGATGAAGTTATAACACAAACAGGTACAGTTAGTTATTCGTTTTTTGCCTCTCTGAAAATGATGCATGGATGATGTATGACTTATGACACAGCGCAAACTAATTTTCATAGTGAATAGAGAAAGAAACGATGGCTCATAGAGGATATTGATGATTCATTTAGCATCCTGGATTGTCTTGATATTTTCCACGAAATCTAGGCTTTTTTTTGCGTTTCACTGTACATTTTTCAGCGATTTTATTTTAAAAGATTTCTTTCTTCAATTTCCTTGAATGTATAGGGTTCAAACTTTCCTGCTATCTTTTTAGTGTAAAACGCGATTTAACTCAGTTTTCCAGAAAAAAATCTGAAAATGCAAGAAAATTCAAGCATATTCACCGCGGTGATAATATTTACCGCCGCGGTGTAAATACTTTACACCGTGGTGGAAATGTTTCCACCTCGGTGGGAACACACCACCGCGGTGGAAATGTTCCCACCGTGGAGAAATTATTTACATCGCGGTGGAACTAGTTTACACACCGGAGAATATATTTACACCGCGGTGGGAATAGTTTACACCTCGGAGAAAACATTTACACCCCGGTGGGAATAGTTTACATCGTGGATGTTGCTGTTGGAATAGTTTACACCGAAGTGAAAGAAAATTACACCACGTTGGGAATAGTTTACACCACGTTGGAAATGTTTCCACCGCGGAGACTGCGCTGGGAACAGTTGACACCACTATGAAATGATTTAGGGAATTCGTAGAAAGGTATCTTTCAAAATAAAATTGCCAGAAAATGGGGAGCGACACACAAAAAAGGAGAAAATTAACAAAAAATTCAGTTGATTTCGAGGAAAATACAAAGAAAATCCAGCAAACTAAAAACATTAATGTGGGCCACCGTAAGTCGAAGAGCAGAGTGTGAGAGTTACATAGAATATTTTGTCTGGCTGGAGTGGGGGTGGGCAAAACAATTTCAGAATTGGGATCACTCATTGAGTCACTGCCTTGTTATATTGTCACGTACTTTTAGCCAAGTAGTAGTGTAAGCGTAAATGGAACGACATTTCACCCGGATGTAACTATGACGTCACAGGGGTCACTGAGGTCAAGTGTGGTACCAAGATGGCGGCATTGGCGGCCATGTTGTAATACAAGATGGCGGTGTACAAGATGGCGGCATTGGCGGCCATGTTGTAATACAAGATGGCGGCATTGGCGGCCATGTTGTAATACAAGATGGCGGTGTACAAGATGGCGGCATTGGCGGCCATGTTGTAATACAAGATGGCGGTGTACAAGATGGCGGCATTGGCGGCCATGTTGTAATACAAGATGGCGGTGTACAAGATGGCGGCATTGGCGGCCATGTTGTAATACTTGATGGCGGTGTACAAGATGGCGGCATTGGCGGCCATGTTGTAATACAAGATGGCGGTGTACAAGATGGCGGCATTGGCGGCCATGTTGTAATACAAGATGGTGGCATTGGCGGCCATGTTGTAATACAAGATGGCGGTGTACAAGATGGCGGCATTGGCGGCCATGTTGTACAAGATGGCTACATTTTCCGCGGTCCCTATTTTGCTCGACTCCTCTGTCTCAAGCAAGGTGGTTTTACTCTGGACCCTGATCTATGGACAGCCTTGGAAAAAGTAATCCCCATGGTCGATGAAGTACTATCTCTATAGGAGCCACATAACCCATCAGAATAGTACGTATCACGGACTACACCCGTAGAGCTAGACGCGCATGTGTGACCTGGTCTATAAAACACGTCACTCGGGATCCCACACCTTCATTTCTACGGTTGCAGAGCCATGGCGGAGATCCAGCCCTATGCGACTCGCATTTTACAGCATGCCACCGTGGTGAATTCATTCACGGGTTACCGAGCAGTGGTCCGGTCCATGTTTGCAGATGGTGACGACGACGCCAGATCCTCAACGAGTTCACAGAAGCGGTCCTCCACAGAGTGCACTCGATGGAGAGGCGTGCCATCACTCACCACTACTGGACTATGACAGCCATCCTTGATGCGCGGGCAATGGACCACGAGCGCTCACGCCGGAACCAGCGACGGCTGGTTGGCCTCACAATAGTCTGTGCCCTATTGACCCTGGCGCTGTGGTATTGACACTATAAATACGAGGGTGAGACAGAGTGTGCATCATTCACCGTTCGACATTGGAGCAAGCATGTCACCCGTCCTACGAGCCATTCTGCCCCTTACACCCCAGGTGGGGTTACACGTCTATGAAGATAAAGTCACCCTGGTGGAAGACCGTGGAGATATTTGCTGGGCGCCCGCTGAGACCGTATCGAATACGGTGACGCTACCTCGTGACGGCTGGACCAAATTTAAACGGGTGTTGAGCGGTGAGCTCGACGGACACTTCATCCACATAACATAGACAATGCCATCTACGTATACCGTACCACCTTCTTCCTACGCCTGGGCCGCTATCAAGACCCTACGCGAGGCTTCACCCTAGTCCCCGATCTGTGGTCAGCCGTGGAGAAAGTGGTGCCTATTGTGGACCAGCTGTTTACACCGGACGAGCGATCATCAGACCAGTTGGCGTGGGCTCGTGCTATGGACGACGCGCTGGCTGAAACCCATGGACAACTGTCTAGCCATGAACCCGACGACGACGATGCCATTGATTACCCGGCTAGACTCAGTCAACCAACACAACGGTGGTAGAAACTTGCTATAAATAAACGATAGAGCCAGGGTCCATCATCATTGTGTCACCATGAAGCGCTGGGAGAAGGTGTTGGATAACTTATACTACAGTCCCGACAGTCCGGCGGCCTATAGCGCATTGTCGGCTCTCCATCGAGCGGCCAAACCCCAGGGGATACAACGTGCCCAAGTCCGAGATTGGTTAAGAAAACAAGACACCTATACCTTACATCGAGCTGTCCGTCGCCATTTTCTACGGAACCGGGTCATCATGGGAGGAATAGATGCCCAGTGGCAAGCGGATTTGGTCGACATGAGCGCCTTTGCCAAACACAACGATGGGAATCGGTATATCTTGACGTGCATCGATATCCTATCCAAGTATGCGTGGGTGGTACCCATCCGGACAAAAACGGGGGCGAATCTCATAGCGGCGTTCAAAGATATCTTCAAGACCGGGCGCAAACCTTTGTATTTGCAAACCGACGAAGGCACGGAATTCCTCAACAGACCGTTCCAACAGTTTCTGAAAGCCCAGAAGGTCTTCTTCTTCCATACGTACAACGAGACTAAGGCTTCCGTGGTGGAAAGGTTCAACAGGACATTCAAAGGCCGCATGTATAAATATTTCACCTATAAGAATACAAGGCGGTACATCGATGTTCTCCCGAAACTGGTAAGGGGTTACAATCGAGCCTATCATCGGAGTATAGAGAGAGCCCCCATTACCGTGACCCAACGCAATGAAGCCCAAGTCCGGCGTGTCTTGTACCCCATGCCATCGCAGCGAACGACGAAGGCGATGTTCAAGGTCGGGGACCCTGTACGGATCAGTAAAGTCAAGGGCAAGGTCGAGAAAAGTTACTTGCCCAACTGGAGCGATGAGCACTTCCTGATTAAACGGCGCCTACCCCGACAGCGGCGAGTCTACGAACTGGAAGATCTTCAAGAGGAACCGTTGCTAGGCACGTTTTACGAGACGGAATTACAGCCTGTCGTAAAAACACAGCAAGACTACTACACGGTGGAGCAGATTTTGAAAACGGAACGTCGACGTGGCAAACTGTTTCATTTCGTCAAATGGCAAGGCTGGCCCAGTTCCTTCAATTCCTGGGTCGCTGCCAACCAGGTGAAACGACTATAAAGCCAGACACCACTGCCGTCCTCCTACATTCCACGTCCGACTATGAACACGGTGCAACCGTCTCTGAACACAGCGTCTTCCAAAACGCGCAAAGCGCAAGTAGGCTTTGGGGTGATAGTGCTAACCCTGCTGAGTGTGTTGTACGGAGGTGTGTTTTACGACGTAGCCTATGTCAGTACGTTACTTAACCAACTGAGAACACCAGCCATCAGCGAAACCGGTCTACAGAGAGCACCAGTCGTATCGAGCCCAGTCACCACCACCACCACACCCCGTGTACAAGCCACGTCGAGTGTAAGCTCTACACCTACACCCAGAACACCCACTACGTCTCAAGACCCACCGGATTTCATCCCTCACAGTGAACAGACAACGACGACCCACGTTGTACCCACCACCACCTCATCATCCCTCGCAGTGAACAGACAACGACGACCGACGTTGTACCCACCACCACTCCAGTTCACTCGTACCAAATTTACAAGAGCGGGTTACCACGACAGCGGATACACCTCGAACCATGGATCCCCGTTGGCAGCATCCCTTCACGTGTCTCATCGCAGGACCGACGGGTTCCGGCAAAACGCACTTCGTCCGGAAGCTCCTCGAACACGCCGACAGCATGATCACTCCCCCCATTGCCAGAGTCGTGTGGTGTTACGGAGAATGGCAGGAAGCGTATGCAGCAATGCCCCACATCACGTTCGTGGAAGGCCTACCTAGCCTGGCCGATTTGGAACCCGACACCTTGGTGGTTCTGGATGATCTCATGGCGGAGACGGATGCGCGGGTCACCCAACTCTTTACGAAAGGCAGCCACCATCGACGGCTCAGCATCATCTACATTGTGCAGAATCTGTTCAGTAAAAACAAAGAACATCGGAACATCAGCTTAAATGCCCACTACCTGGTGGTTTTCAAAAACCCGAGAGATACCACTCAACTGCTGCACCTGGCAGAGACAGATATATCGGCCGCACACCGTTTGCGTTGGAAGCCTTTAAAGATGCTAACCCCTCTCCAGCACGGGTATATGCTCTTCGACCTCAAGCAAGCCACCCCCGAGCACCTTCGACTACGGACCGGCATCTTTCCCGGAGAGACCCACCACGTGTACTTGCAAAAATAATGTAAACACACCCACAGTGGCGCCCCCAGCTGGAGTGTGTGTGTTTGATGATGGAGATAATAAAAAGAATGAATACCACAGCAGGGTTGACTTTGTCTCTGGGGTGGATAAAAAGGGCAGAGTTGTGGGTTCTGGCATTAGTTGTACATGATGTCTGCGCGAGTACGGAAGCACGCTCCCACGCTCCGTGTATTGAAGACGGCCCCACCCGAGTTGGTCCGAACCATTGTACGCAGTGCGGACCCTGACCTTGTA
>JAVTVY010008997.1:0-43811 GCA_036873755.1 Hanleya hanleyi
AAGCAAGAACTAGTGGCGCCACCTTCAGGCAGATGTTGCTGAAATGCAATACGGACTGGCGTCTTGCCGCAAGGAATGCATATTCCGAATTTCGAAAGAATCCAACAAAGCGTTAGAAAGTTATCGCTTCGAACAGACATGGACGGACACACGGACATCCACATACGCAAAGAAGCAAGAACTAGTGGCGCCACCTTCAGGCAGCTGTTGCTGAAATGCAATACGGACTGGCGTCTTGCCGCAAGGAATGCATATTCCGAATTTCGAAAGAATCCAACAAAGCGTTAGGAAGTTATCGCTTCGAACAGACATGGACGGACACACGGACATCCACGGACGCAAAGAAGCAAGAACTAGTGGCGCCACCTTCAGGCAGATGTTGCTGAAATACAATACGGACTGGCGTCTTGCCGCAAGGAATGCATATTCCGAATTTCGGAAGAATCCAACAAAGCGTTAGGAAGTTATCGCTTCGAACAGACATGGACGGACATGGACGGACATCCACGGACACAAAGAAGCAAGAACCATTTTAAAGTCCCCGGCCGCGTTGCGGCGGGGGACAATTAAATGGTTACATGTGTGTGCAAACCTAAAGTCAAAGTTAGGTCGAGACAGCTTTCACCAATACCAACTGGTAACTAGGGCACGAGAGTATACTTTCAAACATACTCAATCCTTCAGGTGTCACGTACGTAACAAGAAAAGCTTCTGCCCATATTTCAAGAGAAACACTAATGAGAAAAGTTTGGAAATGGTGCACTATGACTATATGCCAATCACCTTTCATTAAGGGAAAGAGTCACTTTTCAGTAGTATGTGTAGGCAAAAATTCAGCACGTAATGTCATCCTAATAATTGGTGTGTTATGTGCGTGACAGATATTCACCATGGCTATTATATAACTTACCATGCCTTATGGCGTGGTGGTGGTGCGGTGTGACCTTGAATCTTGAGGTGATTATTTGACCTTGGACCTTGAGTGTATGTATATCAATAAAAGTGTATTTGAACCGGAAGTGATGTCATCGTGCGCATGTGCGCTGAGTAGGGAAATCTGTTGTGGGAGTTTTGGAGATTTATTGGCCATTATTAATCAAATTTGGCGTGCTTGGTGTCATTTTGAAGCCTTCTCTCTGTAGTCAGACTGGGATGGACGTATTCTTGCGCATGCGTACTGAGAGTCAATGAGTGGGTCAGGCGTGAGTGAATGATTGAGGCGTGACTGAGTGAGTAGCTCTCAGTCAATATATATTTAGAGAACGAATGATCTAGTTTCTTAGGAATGGTATTAATCTAAATGTGATGAACACCAGTATGCTTTGAACAATATCCAGGTGCCTTCATAACAAATTGAGCTAGTGTCTCCTTGATCTTTGCCACAATAGTACGTTATTAGAGCCACTATAAGTATATCAAATTAAATCTGGGATGATCTTGACAAACTCCTAAAGGTCACCAAGGTCTGGCGCTGGAAGACTTTCCACCCCCCTTTCAGTATCAATCGGCATGATTCCGCAAGATCTATGGAATTTGATAAAAAATACTCCATGGGTGTATTAAATTAAGGTTTAGCAACATTTAATTGCAGCGTATATCTCTGAACCCTGGTGACGTTTTATCCTGCTTTCAATGCCTTGCGCGCTCGGAAGGTCTGTTCCACCCGGTTAGCCAAAAGAATGTCATTCAATTACCTCGAAACCTAACATCGCTCATGTAACGACATTAATGTAATTGTTAACGCAGGATCACTTGAATAGCACAGACAAAAAGGTCCTTCAGAAGTTGCTGTGGATGTCGTCGGTTCCTTTGTCTCGTCTCGGACTGCCTCCAGCTCTGCTTTGAGGTGACTATCAGCTGTTAACTCCAATATGAAAAATAGCGCTATGTAATTTCTCAGTTCCCTTAGTCCATGAAGATAAGGGCATTCCCCGATTAGTGATAAACTGTCCCACAATTCTCTACGCCGGACTTAACAGGCTACGTCGGTCGCTTGCGAAGCCCACCTTGAGAGTCTTGATTTTCAGTTACTCCTAGTCAGAGCGCTGACCTAACCTAACAAGTGTGTACAATTTCGAACTTTTCCGTAGTTGCCTATTTCAATGCAAGGGATTCGAACGTCCTGCATGAATATCTTCGTATATTCCGTGCTGTAGACCTCAGACGACGGTAAACATAGCTAATAACGACAGGTAGGCACCTGTTCTTTTGGCAAAGGACGGCTCCTATATCATGTAGAATGTGTCTACTTCTAGAGAACCGGTTCGGATACCCACCTTTCATCTCCTAGAAAATCTACTGATGGTCACCATCCCAGGTGAACATTGGACCTTCTGGGGGACCAGATGATCGAATTGATAGATCCTCCAGTCAGTTCACGCAATCGTGCTGCATATTCGATGAAGTGACTTCTGCTAAAATGACGTGATCTAAGTAGCGAGAGTTCTTGTGAAATGTCCCCATTAAGTATCTGTAATAATTTGTGATTGTAATTACAACGCGGAGAAGAAAGGCGTCTTGGTCGGCGTCGGGCATCACAGACTTCACAGGGTGCTGAATAAGAACTTGCATTCCACTAGTATTTTCCCCTTGCGGGTCGTTTTTGTTTTTCATCCAGCGGTTACATTGTTCATCACTTTCCATCAGATGACTAGATAGGGCTATTACATCGTCGCTCTTGAACATTTTATCTAAAACAGATTCGTGTGGTCATGCCATCCATCATGAACAATGTCCACATGAACAGCTATACCAAAAGCGTGGCTGAGACAAAAACATCACAGAAATGCATTTAGATATGATACAGTCATAATATTGGCATGTGGAGTCATGTTAGTACGCTGGCATCTTTTTCTACCACCATTTATGTTGCGTTTAATTGTACATCCATGACCCTGATTGAGTGGACGTCTACAGCAGGCATACTAATTTGAACGACGACGTGGTGGTGCGCCCCTCCACAAGTGGACATTCTCTTCTTATGAGCTCGGTAGATTGGCAGACGAAGCAATGTTTTCTGTATGGAAGACTACTTTGATACAAGCAGCTGAGTGAGTTGCTGGGGAAAATCTGTTCAAAGGGATTTTTCACTAAATCCAATATCTGTTGCTACTTCGTGAACAACTGTGTTCCTAACCTTGGGTAGTTGTAGTTCTGTAGCTGTGTCCAGGAACTGAGAGATTCTGTCTTCATCATCTAAGAATTGAATATCTGGCAAATCCATAATCTACCTCCTTAGCTCTCGTTGAAGGTTCTCATCGCCTATTTGAAATATGTATATTTAAATAATGTATGCTGATTCTATGATGCTTATTTTGCTTTATAAATCAGGCCTTTAGATTATGAACGCGGAAATTCTCAATCAACCGTGCGTGGCATGACTGATAAACATTATCTCAGGGATCATTTTTTATTCTTATGATGTTTTTAGATATGCATTCAGAATATTGGCCTGTGGGATCATATGATTTCTTGTCAGTACGCCGGAATCGTTTTCCAGCACCTTTATATGTTTCGCTTAATGGCTACTGAAACACAAAACGTATCAAAAAAGAAAATTACACTAAAACTCATATAACAATTCAATTGCTGTCAAACAATCCATAATCCAATTCCTTCTTCGACCTTCTTCTGTTGTCCTCTGCAAGCAACCACTAAGACACTTCCGGGAGCAAACAGTCCGACACGATCGTCGTGCATGTCAAATAGCCCGGCATCGGAAATATTGCACAGGACGAGCGAAAAAAATCAGTTCTTTGCAATCTCCTATCACGGTTACGTACGCCACCTTACTGTTGTCTGACAAATGATGAACTTTGCGCATATGAGATTGGAAATGGAATAATTGTGTACTCATCTGCTGAACCCTCTCTGATTTTCCATACGATGCGAAGAAATGAACAATTTTCTTATCCTCCACAAAAGGTTAACCCACCCACCGCCAATATTACTCGTCGAGCAAAAACAAAAACACCATTCACCAAGACTCGACCCGTTTTTCGCTTTTTAAAAACAGCTCCAAATCTAATGTAAAAATATAATGAGCTGCGCGCGATGTATTACTCGAAACAATTTACTTTCTGACTATGCTGTTTTCCCAAAGGTATAATAACATCAGTACGGTACTATATTAAGACAAACACAAACGAACTATCTTCGGGTAAAGCAGTTTACCTAATCTATAGAGATGTGACGCGGCCCATCAACACAATGGCGGACTTCTCCTTGAAAAAAAAATGAGAGGGATGGACGGGGTAGGTATCAAAATCAAAATGTCAAACCAATTCAAGATCAAGGAATCATATGAAGTATTCCTTCCGTTCTGTATTTTTACTATGGCGAGGTAGAGATCATTTCTGCAGCAGTGTAAACGAAATGTATATGCAAGCGAAGTCAGGACAATACAAAATCATATATACGGTAGAGTTCTCAACACGTGATTGTCGGACTGTAAAACGCGGTTTACCACAGCCTTGGAACAGAACGTAATAATTCCCCTACTCTAACTTCCTTCTCCACTAAAAAAGTACAACAGTTTGCCTGATGGAGGAACCCGGTGACCGAGGATGACCTCCCATCGCGAGCCTTACTTTACGTTCTAAACTGTCATGATGAACGGGCAAAGTGAATGTCAAAGGAACGATGAGCCCGAAACGGTAAACGACACACAAAAAATTGAAATCACAATTGCATTAGACGTTAATATCTCACGGAATATAGAAACAGAATTTCACAAAGAGTTCTGGAAAGAAACGATACAATCAAACCGGAGTTAAAAAACCACTAGGAAGATACAAAATAGAGGTCGGTTAGGACGGGAGATATCTTAATAAAGAAAGTAAAATAACGAAGAAAAAAACTTAAGAAGAAATAAATGTAACAATCATAAATCTTTGATGGAAAGAGAGAGATTACCAGCTGTTACCATAATCTGTAATATTGTGTACACCCAATAGCTGATTTTATTCTGCTTGTTCATAAAAATATTATGTGACATTTGCCTGATGAAAATAGAATAATCAATTGTCTCAGTCATGTCAAAGCTAGATGTGGTTATCTGAGACAGTAGGCAGTCATGCCACCAAATGTCCAGATGAGTTGGATAATTAAAATACCTTTATCGTTTATTTATATCGGGAATATCTTGGGCCATGGTCCAAGTTCCTTCCTTGGTCCTTTCATTGGGTTCTGCCATCTGATCTTCCATGGCACGAGCTCAGTCCAACTCAATTGTCTGCTGTCCACTCGTTATAAGCATCTGATTCACATCCGCCACAGCATCTTCCAATGTGGACCATAAAACCAGGGTGGGGATAAAACGCACCGTATTAGCCGAGTCAATTGAGAGGTGGCGTCGGATGTTCGCATCTTGACACAAATGAATGACATTGCAGTCCATATTGTCACAGTCAACCGGGAATTCACAAGACAACGTCGTTGTAGAAATACACAGCTGATCGGTCAGGATGGCTGATTAATATTTCATACCAATCGCCAATAGTCAGTTCTCACATCACCGGTTTCTAATCGGAATTCCATTTTTACATAATATTCTAATGTTGAATAAATTTATAAATGCAAGTTGAATAGCTTTTATTCGTATGATAAACTCTGTATTGGATACATCAATAGTTTCACTTTGATACCATTAATATCATCGTACATGAATATCCAATAAACGTAAGCTCTCCTGATGTTCCGTGTTCTGTTGTTAGTTTAGCAGGAAATATAGGTTCCCATGCACCCCCCCTAAAACTAAATTCCAAAATGATTTTTAGCACCCCTAGGACATCTACTTGGAAAATTTGATGTTGCCAGCGGGGGAAAATGTCCCACGGTATCCGAATTAGCATATTTCCAAGATGGCTGCCATCCGCATCCATTAAAACACTAAGTGTCTTATGTCAGTAAATAATGAGTCGATTTTCATGAACTTGATGTCGCTATTATGGTTTTCTGAAGTGCAGAATTGATTTCCGAAGTTTTTAAAACGATTTAAGCTCAAGGTCACATGATTCAGGCGAAGGTCATGGTCATTTTGTTAAAAAAATGCTTTATTTCATTTTCCGAAATGAATTATTTTTTACCCAGCTCGCATATAAGTGATAGAAGCTTATATATTGCTTTAAACAGTTTTACTTTTGTTTTTCTAGATCTATTTGTGAAGGTGCATGCTGCTTCAACAGTGAATGCTTGATTCCTGTGAAATAATATCTTAGCAATTATCAAGCTTAATTAACCATGGTGAACAAGAAGAGGAAAAAGTGAACAATGTTCAGATGTGTCTGAATCGTCTGTGAAACAGAAGTGTCTTACCTCCACTTGTGTGTTGCACACCCCCAAGGTACCTGAGAATAATCCATTCACCTGTTTCAGTTCTGTCAAATGTGCGCCGTCAGAGAAGCTGTCATATTTATTCGAGATCCGTGATAGAAGACTGGCTCAGCCAATTGATTCTCCACATCGTATGAAAGATGTATGTGATCTGCTACCAGAAACTCTAGAAGGTCTCGATTTGGAGATACCATTTACCAGTCACTGACAGAGCGAAATGGAGCCCACATTAAACTCAATCATTTGAAAATATCATTAAAGATGTAATCAGCCTCAAAATGGATGGATTTTGTAAACTCTCCCCTGTGCGTTTTTCCAGCAGGGAAGATTACCAAAGCACCATATGTATTATATTTGATGATAGTGGGATCGTCATATACAACGAATGCAAGAATATCTTGTCAGAGAAATTTGTAACTCTGCCCGCTTCGACGGCTTTTCTGTCTCGCCATTGAGTGTGTGTTGTACGCGGAGAGGAAAATGACGTATGAGCGACGTAGCGACGCTCACGAATTTGAATGCTGCACAGCTGCAGCCATGGGGTAACGTCATGGCTCGTGCATACAGTTCGGTAATGTCGCACAGCATACGTTGGTAGAATGCACCACACGTGTATACGCTTGTTGACACGGCCGTGGAAGAATAAACGGCATGCCATGCCGTTTATTTTTAAAGATCAATTCCTTCTATTTTCTCGTGAATGGTAGAAACAAGTTCAGTTTTTTGTGGTCAAATGTGTTTCAGTTTGTACCTGTTGTAACATATGTCACTTTCGCTGAGTTTGAGAGACATTGATTTCATCCCAGATTTGAGGCTGATTACATATTTGCTGATATCAGCAAATATTTGATTTCTCACGACGAAAATGTTCACAGCTTGGTATCCGAGGCGGCCCATCCTATACCACAGAGAGTGTTGGAGGTCATTGGATTCGAAGTCCTTTCTCGACTACCGATGTCCGAGTACAGGTAAAAGGGCAACGAATATTCAAAGACTCTGGTGATAAGCGTCTATTATTTGCCAAAGTTTTCTCCAAGGACGAGCTAAACAATTGGTAGCTGGCCGTAATCTTCCATATTAGCTATACATTGTCCCTGAGTGTTGTGAAAGAAAAAACCACCATATACCGACATAAGGTATTGGCATTGTGAATGAAGGATTTTTGTGTCAGCCATCGAGAGTTTGTTTGAGAGACACTACTACCACCGAACTCCAGCAGACATGAAGTAAACAATTTATAAAGGCTAGCTAGATTCTTGTAAGTCTTTTAGAGAAAAGCGGTCAACAGTTTCAGTGATGCCTGCAAGGCATGTTCCTGACGTCAAGTCCTTACCACTGATATGTTTTTTGCCATCCATATAAATTTGCGCGGATTTCGATCACGCTCTGATTGTATACATCAAATTAAATAATATATAAATATAAATATATTGAATTAAAACTTATATAATATAATAGTGTATAAATGTTTGACTGTATGTTTAGTATTTCTCGCCGTAGCCCATGATCAATTATACGATGCCATAATTGAAAGACATTTTCTATAATAATACTATAAAAATAGTTTCTAGGATGAAGAGATAGGAAAGTGACCCGATTAACGAATCGCAAATCAGGCACGCGCCAATGCAGCTGCCGCTGCTGTCGGGACAGTTATTATTGTCCGAGATGTAATTTCAATTATTATGCACAGAACAACGAAGCTCAAGCATCTCCCGTAGGTCTAAAATGTATGTGACATGGTGAATTGCATGTACGCCAAGTTTGGCTACAATCAATTAATCACTTTAAAGAAACTGCCATTTCAGGGTGTATACAATTAACTATGCACGTAATCATTGACGTCAGGTGTATCAATAATTATCTCTCGATCTGGATATCAGGGACAATCCGGCCCGCGGTATTCGGACAGTAGCACAGAAAGCGTATTTCAAGTAGTATTTTCCAGGGAGATAACTCTTAGGGAGATGAAGGGGAGTTCCGACAGGTGGCGTTGTTTCTCAAGCGACCAAAAACTACCTCCAACACAAGAGAGCTCCCTGACCAGGTGTGACCTTGGAGCGAGGAGGGTCGAACAAAATACCTGAAACCATGGGAAGGAAGACTTATAGTAATAAGCATAATCTATAGGTGTTGGACGATGTTATTAGGACGAGTCTAGCATCCGTGCGACCCGAGGGTCGAGCGTTTATTGTCCAGTATATCTCCGCAAAAAATAAACAAACAAAAAGGGGATTTCCCTTTGGCATCGATGGTGCTGCCCTCTAGAGGCAGGGTGGGTGCATGTAAAATTTCTCCAGATATAAAATACGGAACACCGACTTCACCCTAGAATATACTCCTATCGACTCTATTCCAAAGGGCTAATATCGGTCCCCGCTCCTCCAGGACTATCCAGTCATGGGTGGTTTCACAGAAAAATAAAATAACAAATAAAATAAAATAAATAAATAAATATAAAGCGGAACACGGGCTTTACACTAGGGGCCTGTATTATACAATATACGGGGAAATGCCTGTATGGGGTATGGGGGGTGGTCAATTTTTGTGTGGGTTTTACTATGGATTGTTTGGTCTCGTTTTTCTCGTCTCGCCAAGAAAAACACAATATGAGGGGCCCTGGAGCTAAGCGGTGAAATTTTTCGAAAAGTACCGGGTAGGTCTGTATATAGCCCTATACTGGCTATTGGGTATAGGTCCAACCTGGGAACTTTTTTGTGGGTTTTACTATGGGTTGTTTGGTCTTGTTTTTCTCGTCTCGCCAAGAAAAAAGACGATGGGAGGGGTCTCGGAGCTAAGCGGTGAAATTTTTCGAGAAGTACCGGGTAGGTCTGTATATAGGCCCATCTCCATACTGGCTATGGGGGTATAGGTTCAACCTGGGGAAAATTATGTGGGTTTTACTATGGGTTGTTTGGTCTTGTTTTTCTCGTCTCGCCAAGAACAACACGATGGAAGGGATCTCGGAGGTAAGCGGTGAAATTTTTCGAAAAGTACCGGGTAGGTCTGTATATAGGCCCATCTCCATACTGGCTATGGGGGTATAGGTCCAACCTGGGAATTATTTTTGTGGGCTTTACTATGGGTTGCTTGGTCTTGTTTTTCTCGTCTCGCCAAGAAAAACACGATGGAAGGGATCTCGGAGGTAAGCGGTGAAATTTTTCGAAAAGTACCGGGTAGGTCTGTATATAGGCCCATCTCCATACTGGCTATGGGGGTATAGGTCCAACCTGGGAATTATTTTCGTGGGCTTTACTGTGGGTTGCTTGGTCTTGTTTTTCTCGTCTCGCCAAGAAAAACACGATGGGAGGGGTCTCGGAGCTGAGCGGTGAAATTTTTCGAAAAGTACCGGGTAGGTATGTATATAGACCCATATAGCTCCATACTGGCTATGGGGGGGGGGGGGGGAGGTTCATACTGGGTGGACGTTTTGGGATCTAGGTGGGCCCCTACTGGTCCTATGGTATCGTATGATGTATCGTCCGTTTTCAATATTTTGTGCATGCGCAGTCTGGCCGTAGTATAGAAAGCAGGCATTTTGGGGGTATGTGGGGAGTGTTTGGGGTAGAGATGGACCACTATGGGTCCAAATGGGTCGTGGGAGGTGTCAAGGTGAAGCTTGTGTGGGGTAGAGTCAGCCTGGCGTGTTTTTAGTGCAAGTCTCGTCAATCTGCGCATGCGCAGTTAGGTGTAGTAAATAAAGTGGTCATTTTGGGGGGTGCGTGGAGGTGTGTTTGGAGTAGAAATGGACCAACCTTGGTCCGAATGCGTCGTGTGCGGTGTTATTTTGTAGCTCTCGGGGTGTAGATCCCGATTTGGGGAGTGTTCACGTCATCTGTGATGTCATCGGTGACGTCAACAATAGGAGTAGTAGCGAAAGTGGGCATTCTGGGGCAGTGAAGGAAGGTATTTGGGGTAGAAAGGGACCGTCCTTGGTTCGAATGTGTCGTGGGAGGTGTCATTTTGTAGCTCTCGGGGTGTAGACCCCGATTTTGAGTGCTGTCCACAGCATCTGTGACGTCATCGGTGACAGTAGTAGCGAAAGTGGTCATTTTGGGGCAGTGAAGGAAGGTATTTGGGGTAGAGAGGGACCATCCTTGGTCCTAATGCGTCGTGGGAGGTGTCATTTTGTAGTTCTCGTGGTGCAGACTCCGATTTGAGGGCTGTTCGCGTCATCTGTGACGTCATCGATGGCGTCATCAGTAGGAGTAGTAGCGAAAGTGGGCATTTTGGGGCAGTGAAGGAAGGTATTTGGGGTAGAAATGGACCATCCTTGGTCCGAATGCGTCGTGTGGGGTGTCATTTTGTAGCCTTTTGGGGTGTACATCACGATTTGAGGGATGTTCGCGTCATCTGTGACGTCATCAGTACGAGTAGTAGAGGAGTAGTAGAGGGACCATCCTTGGTCCGAATGCGTCGTAGGAGGTGTCATTTTGTAGCTCTCGGGGTGTACATCCCGATTTGAGGAATGTTCACGTCATCTGTGACGTTATCAGTAGTAGTAGCCAAAGTAGGCATCTTGGGGTGTGAAGGAATGTGTTTGGGATAGAAATGAACCATCCGTGGTCCAAGTGGACAGTGTGGGGTGTCATCTTGTAGTTCTCGTGGTGCAGACCATGCTTTGAGGGATGTTCACGTCATTGGTGACGTCATCAGTAGGAGTTTTAGCCAAAGTGGGTATTCTGGGGGTGTGAAAGAAGGTGTTCTGGGTAGAGAGGGACCATCCGTGGTCCGAATGGGTCGTGGGAGGTGTCATCTTGTAGTTCTCGTGGTGTACACCACGGTTTGTAGGATGTTCACGTCATCTGTGACGTCATTGGTGACGTCATCAGTAGGAATACTAGCCAAAGTGGGCGTTTTCGGGATGTGAAGGACAGGTCCGAATGGTCCGAATGGTCCGAATGTGTCGTGTTGGGTGTCATTTTGTAGCTCTCGGGGTGCAGACCCCGATTTGAGGGATGTTCACGTCATCTGTGACGTCAATGGTGACGTCAGCAGTCGGAGTAGTGGCATAGTGGGTATTTTGGGGCAGTGAAGGAAGGTGTTTGGGGTAGAGATGAACCATGTTTGGCCCAAATGGCCCGGTTGAGGTACCCAAGTGAAGCTTTCGTGGGGTAGAGTCGGACTGGCGTGTTTTTTTATTGCTAGTCGCACCAATCTGCGCATGCGCAGTTGATGTGTAGTCAGTAAAGTGGTTATTTTGGAGATGCACAAGGGTATATGTGAGAGATTGATGTGTTATATCTCATCCAAGGGCGGTGTGTAGGGTGTCAAATCGAAGCTCTCGTGGTACAGATCACGATTTGAGGGATATCCACGTCACCTGTGACGTCATCAGTACGAGTAGTAGCGAAAGCGGCCATTTTATGTGTGCAATGGAGTGCGTTTGAAAGGGGCCATCTTCGGTCTGGCTACCTGGTAGAGTTACCTGTGTGTGTGTGCGTTTGTGTTTGTGTGCGTAAGTGCGTATGCGTGAGGGTGTGCGCGTGTGTGTGTGTGTGTACGTCTGTGCGTGCGTGCGTGTGTGTGTGTGTGTGTGTGTGTGTGTGTGTCTGCGCGTGTTTGTGCGTCCGCGCGCGCGCGTGTGTGTGTGTGTGTGTGTGTGAACATTGTGCTTAGCCGTCTCTCTTTCGGAAGATTTGGAGGCTCTGAAGAGCCGTTCTTTTCTGTCGCTGTAAGACGAAACTGTCATTGGCACAGTGTCAGGGTCAATAGGGCAAAGACCATTGTGAGGCCAACAAGCCGTCGCTGGTTCCGGCGTGAGCGCTCGTGGTCCATAGCCCGGGCATCAAGGATGGCTGTCATAGTCCAGTAGTGGTGGGTGATAGCACACCTCTCCATCGAGTCCACTCTGTCGAGTACCGCTTCTGTGAACTCTTTCAGGATCTGGCGTCGCCCCTCGTTGTCGTTGCCATCTTCAAACATGGACCGAACCACTGCTCTGTAACCCGTGAGTGAATTAACCACGGTCGCATGCTGTAAAATGCGAGTCGCATAGGGATGGGTCCCGTCATGGCTCTGCAACAGTAGGAATGGGGGTGTGGGGTCCAGAGGGACGTGTTAGACCATGTTACACATGCGCGCCTACACGTAGCTCTACGTGTGTAGTCCGTGATAAGTACTATTCTGATTGGTTAGTCCAAAAAGAGAGCAACAACAACAACAACAACACAGATTACAGGTCAATCCTTTTATTATCCCCTCCATCACAGCACATCCACGCTGGGGGAACCGCTATGGGTGTGTTTACAATTCACTTATGCTATTGTCCGTGTATTCAGAAGTTCATTGTGCTGATCTCAGACTGCTCTTGTCCAATCAGAAGCCGACCCTCAGAATAAGTATAAGTCATGTTGAAGGATGAAACACAAACTGTGGACGTCTTTCGGATTGATGGGGATCAACTGACTGTGGAGTCTGAAGACTCGACTGCAATGCTGGCATTCATGGCTGGGTGCCTTATGGACCGACCGTTGATGTCGCCGTAAATTATCCTTACGATTAAATGACTTCCTGCAGATCGAACATGTATACTCGCCAACAGCATCTTGAAAAGTAGACTCATGGATGGGGTCAAACATCACGGGTTCCTCAACCCTCAAGCCTGCATGTCCATGGACTACATGAGGGACACATGTTCATTCCTATATGTACAGACACCACCACCACCACCACCACCACCACCACACACCACCACCACCATCACCACACACACACCACCATCACCACCACCACCACCACCACCACCGGGCGTTGTGGTAGAGCTCTTGGATCGGAGCACTTGGAGCTCAAAGCGTGTGGAGCTCAGAGCTGGGAAGTGACGTCATCGTTTTACATCCGGGTTCTCATCTTACATCAAGGTTTTTTTCATGTTTACTGTCACGTGACTGGAACCGGAAGTAGTCACAAGACAGGTGGCGCCCCTCGGAGCTCTTGCATATAAACACGACATGCATCCCACACACACATACCTGGTGCACGGTGTACCCTATATCCCGTAGGGCATAGGGTACACCAGATACTTTGAATCGGGACCTGATTGACCGAAAACCTTGGCGGCCATCTTTAATTTATGCAAAATCATTAATGATCTCTATCTCTGATTCCGTTGAAGTGCTCGATGTAAAATTTGGTATATATCATAGATGCATCAAGAGACTTACGATGAATGACAGATCTGGTTTCTCTGATTGGGCGGAAATCTTGGTGGCCATCTTTAATTTATGCAAAATCTTTAATGATGTTTATCTCTGATACCATTTAAGTGTTCTATACGAAACTTGGTTTACAGCATCGATGTATGAATAGACTTGCATTAATATATAACCACATCAGTTCCTCCGAGTGGCGGGAAGGATGGGCGGCCATCTTTAATTTATGCAAAATCATTAATGATCTCTATCTCTGATACTGTTCAAATTACAAGCGTCTAGTCCGTCATTCATAATCCAGCCGTCGTCCATTAGAGAATATCCGCGTCCATAATCCAAAGACCTATTCCATTTCCATATAACAGTATTAGCACCAAATTCAAAAAGACAAAAGTATACATAAACATAGGCTTGTTTCCTGCAAGAGAAGCGGTCAACAATTTTCAATGATGCCGGCAAGACATCATGATGTTCCAAAATATCAAATCCGTATCGCTGATCAGTATTCTTAATCCATAATGCTCAATGTAAAAATGTAAAATTTGGTATACATTATCGATGCATCAAGAGATTTATGTAAGGAATACCGGTTTCTCTGATTGGATGGAAACCTTAGGGGCCATTTCTAATTGCAAAAATTTTGATAATCTGTATATTTGTCACTTGACTTCTTGGTGTTCCCGACATCTTGGTTCAAATTGAATACATTATGAATGGCTGGCGCCCAGAGCCGAGGGGTTTTCAGATGTGCAGCTTCGTATTGTCTTGGTAAGTGGGTCCCTTGTCTATGGATCTTGCTTGGAATTGTTTTTCGTGCCAATCCGCCTCTGGGTGGTGCCACCTCGGGGCCAAGTTAAAATTGCATCTCCAGACAATAACTTTTGAAAACCTTGAGGATTCTTTCCAAATTTGGTGTGTGGGTACCTTGCCTCAATATCTGGCTTGAGAATGTTTTTCGTGTTGATTCGTGTACAGGGGGCACCTGAAAGCTAAGTAAAGTGTTTCCAGACAATAACTTTTGAAAACCTTGATCGATTCATTCCAAATTTGGTGTGTAGGTACCTCACCTCAATTTCTCGTTTGGCATTGTTTTTCATGCTGATCCACGTATAAGTGGCGCCACCTGGGGGCGAATTTAAAATTATATTTCCGGACAATAACTTTTTAAAACTTGAATGAATTTTTTTCAAGTTTGGTATTTGAATACATGTACCTTACCTGAAGGTTTCGCTTGGGATTGTTTTTCTTGTCGATCTGATCACAGGTGGCGCCACCGGTAGGCCAAGTTAACATTTTCTATTTCCAATGTCAAGGTATCTTGCCTCAAGATCTCGGTTGAGATAATTTTATATGCCTATCTGCCTATACATGGCGCTACCTGTGGGCCATGGTAAAATTGCATTTCCGGACAGTAACTGCATGTTGGACCTGAACGGATTCTTTTAAATTTGGTATATTGGTACCTTCCCTCAAGGTATCTGATGTTTTTCCTAAGTTTTATGTTTTTAATTTCTTTACAAATAATGAATGTTTCCTTTGCTAAAGATGCAAAAGGGAGGCCTCCTCGACTGTATCTAGTTTCTTCAATATTTGGCATATATGCATTCCTTGTGACAAGATGTTGATTGGTATTGTTTCAGAAAGATCTTCCTGAAGGTGACGCCACTAGGGTTCTTTCAGTTCTTTTGTGCTGTAAGCGATAACTTTGAAACGCTTTGAAATGTCACTCGAAATTTGATTTCCGGGCAATAACTTGAGAACTGCTCATCGAATTCTTCCCAAATTAGGCATGCATATACATTGTACCTTGCAATGTGAGATGTTGCTTGGGATTGCGTTATCCACTTCTGCTTAGAAGGTGATGCCACCTGAAAACAAAATCTGAAATTTGTTTTTGGCCAATAACTTGAGAACTGCATGCATTCTTCTCAAATTTAGCATGCATGTACCATGCCAGGAGATGTTGCATGGGATTGCCTTTCACTCACTTGCACTTACAGGTGGCGCCACCTGGTGGCAAAATCGCAAATTTGTCTCTGGGTAAATACCATGACATAAGATGTCACTTGAGATTGCGTTTCGCCCACTTGTGTCAAAATCTAAATTTTATTTCGCTCATCGGATTCTTCTCCAATTTGGTATGCAGATACCATGCCATGATATGTCCTCTGGGATTGTATTTCGCCTGCTTCTGCATACTGGTGGCGACACCTGGTGACAAATCTGAAAATTGTTTCTGGCAATTATAAATTTGACAACTGCTCATCGGATTCTTCTCAAATTTGGTATTTATATGCCATAAGATGTCGCTTAGGATTGTGTTTCGCACACTTGTATCTACAAATCTAAATTTGGTTTCCGGGCAATAACTTGAAGACCCCTCTTCTGTTCGTATGCTGATACATGTACCTAGACTGTAGAACTCTCTGTTAAATCAGGATATTAACAGACAGTGTCCGTGTACTGTTCCAGCTGTCTCCCCTTCAGTGATTGGTCATTCGACCCCGCCATTTCAAACTAATACGAGCATTTTCATTGGATAACTATTTATAGGAGCCACCCCAATATTCATACACAACCACATGACTGTCTCAGTTGACTGATGACATAGCGCGGCCTCGTTTTCGATTTCAAAATCTGCCGTCTAACTGGGAAAATGTTGTTGTTGCCGATCATTGGCCCTCCGTAGAAGGGTCCAGTACTATAGGCTAATACATGTACCATGCCATGAGATGATGCTTGGGATTGCGTTTCGCCCACTTGCACCTACAGGTGCCGAAACCTGGTGGCAAATTTAAAATTTGGTTTCCGGGCAATAGGTTGAGGATGCCTTCAGCTTCTTGTCACATTTGGTTTGCAGATAATGCCTTGAGATGTCACTTGGGGTTGCTTCTCGATTACATAATTTCCATGCTTCACTGCATGGAAACTACATTACAGAAGCAATCAACTTTCAGTCAACCGTTCTGAGTTAATCTTAAAACTTGTGAAGGCAGAAAGACCCTTCCGTATCCAGCGCCTATGAAGCAGCAGTTGCCTCCCTCATGTATATCCCCTGAGACCAACAATGCTAAAAAATATTGCTGCCATTTCGGCGGGGGACCTAGCATCCTCTGGCTGTTTGTTTCAGTACGGTAAATGTTCATGAGTTAATCGTGTATGACCGCTTCTACATCGTCTAATCATGGCTTGATCGAAACGTTTCTGACTGTTCAGATGAGTATAGCCTGCAGTTGTTTTGAACTCGTGAAGTTGGTTATTATCCATAGCATCCCATAAAGCTTGAAACAACTTTCTCACATAAGCACAGATAGATGGTCTGAAATCACTGTAAGTGATTCCAGCTGGATCAAACTCATCATCTAGGGCTGCCTTGGCCATTTTATCAGCTTCAGTGTTACATTTGATGTCAAAGTGACTAGGTACACAACAAAACACAATATCAATCTGTTGATCAAATTTACAGTCAGTAGGCTATAACCTATATGCTATGGGATCGGCTACAGATTTTGTTTGGGGGTGGGCAGGAATTCGATTAATATTTTTTTTTACACTGGAACTAGAGTACCCCCCGCCCCCCCTCACACACACACACCGGCCTCTCCCCCACCACTCTCTCTCTCTGTTAGCTACCATTTAACAGCACATGCACACAGGGGAAATATCCAACTTTAATCAATCAGTGTTTCAATTTGAATATCCAATATTTTCCCCCCAATTTCTATCATCCAACTTTTATCCCTCTAACCCAGGGTTATCGTCATCGTCATGAACGTCCGTCCGTCCGTAAGTATGCAGGAGTAGAACCGTGTTGGATACAGCCTCTTAATTTTGCAAACTTATTAACCTACCTGTGGTCTAGGAGTCCATCGAAAATGAGTCGCCTCGACCCGTATTTTACACAGTTATGCCCCTTTTCAGACGTAATAGGAGCTTATTGCATGATATATTCTTGTCTTTTACCACATCTGCAGAACCATGTTTAGTATAGCTGCCAAATTTTGGAAGCTTCTTTATCTGCCTGTAGTTTACACTCTCAGAAATATTCAGGGAATAATCCTGGATGGATCAGGTTGCACATCCACAACTCAATTTTTGGGATCTTACCTGAAATCCAAGGATAATTTCCTGAAATTCAGGTATATCAATCGTGGATCAAAGCTAAATTACCTGAATTTAAGGGGATTTTACGTACCTGGATAGGGTCGGGAACTTACTAATCAGGGTGATAAATTTGCCTGAATTTCAGGAGAAATCCTCTCATTCAGGGATATTTTTCCTGAAATTCAGGTAATCAGCCCTGAATTTCAGCCAAAATCCCTGGAATTGAGTTGTGGATATACGACCTGTCCAGTTCAGGACTTTTACCGGAAGATTTCTGAGAGCTACTGTAGACGCATATAAAAAATTAGTTGCATCGACCCTTAATGTATGCAGTTTTGTCTTTTATTGTGCATAATGTACATGGTTTCATGATATGTTCTTGTTTTACAAAGTAACATGGCACTATGACTTCCTAAATTCACACCACACAGGGATCTCAATCACTTGGAGAAAGCCGAGGGGTTTGATGTTTTAACCTGTTAATTTTTTAATACATGACAGTAAAACTGGTACAATTGTCTTCAAATAAAGTGTGCATGCACAGCATGCTGGATATCTTTGGGTTTTAATTTGCAGTCAGCCAGCCTACTCATCATTAAATCCTTAATTATCTAACATTGTGACATTATATCCATTTTATCTAGAAGATTCTCACTTAAATTTGTTTTCGCAGAGGTGAACATGAAATACGGTATGCAGAACATTACGATTCCCTAATATATCCCCCTATACATGTATATATATGGTAGGGCTGAAATTCAAGCATCAAGTCTAGACATCCGAAGTCTATAAATTCTGAAGTCTATAAACATTACCATATTACAAGGTCTCTCTAATTAAGGGCTGATTGACTGCCTTTAACTGCCCATTAGTATTATACCTTGCATAAAACCCAGTTTCAATACATTGCAATTTATTTGCAGATTAATGGTATTAACAAGTCATTAACCTTTTTCACTGACCCCATTAATAATTCTAATGACAACTGCAGGCCATTAATTCCGGCTTCATACAAATGTTAATGGCATATATAGATCATTAAATTGTGAGTCCCTGAATTCCAACGTATTTTAATGGCAATTTGTTTTTAGGTGCCATTAAGTTGAATTTTTAATGGTGTTTTAATAGGACAACATTTTGCCAATTAAAAATATTGGAATTAATGAGGGAATTTAATGGATATTTGCATATTAATGGCATTTTAATGGCTTTTTAATTGACATTCTGTGCCGAAGCGTATGTCGCCAGGTGAATCATTTCCTTGTCTATCTCTACACTCTGTGGAGAAGGAGAAGGTGTGTGTCATGATCTAATGTGGGAGCGGGGGCATGGATGACGTACCTGGACTGCATGTTCGTGACTGCATGCTCCACCCTGGTTGTAGGTGAACTGTCAGCTCATTCAACTGAACCGATTCAGGTTTCTAACAGAGTGTTTTGGTCATCCTTATCTTAAGCAGCATTTACAAAATATGATGTTTTGCCCGAGATTATTCCGTGTCGTTACATACAGGACATTTTCTGATAGCTTTAATAAAGTATCGCTGACGCTTTATTCAAGGTAAGTGGACATTATCATATGCGCAACTGGACCTTAGTCCTAAGTTTAAAACCGGTTCATATCAATCGGGTCTTATTTTTGGACAGTATAGTGTCAATATATGAATTGAAATGGTGTATTGGAATACAGGATTTTTTTCATTTTCAGAGGCTGCAGATCCAAATGTCTTCATCGCGTGGTGAAGGGCATTAGCAAGTTACAAGATAGAAATTGAAATCTCTAATTATAATTATCCACTTTCTAACATGCACACGAAATGAGCAGCTGCCCCAATTCAACGCTTATTTTAAGCGAATTCCAGTCCAAAATAAGATTATATCTCTTTTTGTGTTCTTTCTAGTATCGCATGAATTGAATACCTTCCAATGCTGGTTCGTGATGAACCACAAGTGCGATCATCGCATTAAGGTGCAGGAATGGTTATTATTGTCTCGCATGCTATTTAGCAGATCTGCTACTTCGCAAATAATTTCTAAAATCAGTGATATTTAGAAAGGGGTGTGCTACTTTGAAGATAATTTCTAGGATTATTGCTACTTAGCACTTTGACTTGCCTGTTCCCAAAGGAAATATATTGTATAATTAGCACAAATGTTAAATATCGAATATTTTTTCTAAATTGCAGCCAGAAGAAATATTTAATATTTATGATAACTCGCAAACGCAAATTGTCGGACTGCCTCTCGCGAAAGAAAATATATTGTATAATTAGCACAAATGCCAAATATTGAATATTTCTTCTAAATTGCAGCCATGATAAATATTGAATATTTCTTCCAAATCGCAGCTCCAAATTGTCCGACTATCTCTCCTTAAAAAAATATATTGTATAATTAGCACAAATGCTACATATTTTCAAACTTGCATGGGCTGGTGAATAAGGAGGTTTAAGGCAGTCCCAAGAACACATTCTTTGCTGGTTTGTGCAACTCCTCTGACAATAACAGGGATTATTCTGTCGTTCTTCCTGGTTAAACAACAACGTCAGCTACATATTTAAGTGCGAATCTACTCTAATTAGATATTATAAAGGTGCTAAATATTGAATATATTGTCCTTTCTCCGACACGGTGTTACAGATGTATCAATGCGAATATCTTCTAATTAGACTAGATTATAAAAGTGCTAAATATTGAATATTTTGTCTTTTCCCAGACGCCAGCTACATATTTGAATGCGAATCTTTTCTAATTATATGCTATCATAAAGGTGCTAAATATTGAATATATTGTCTTTTCCCAGACGCCAGATAGATATTTAACTGCGAATCTCTTCTAATTAGATGATATTATCAAAGTGCTAAATATTCAATATATTGTCTGTTCTCAAACGTCACCTACATATTTAAGTGCGAATCTTTTCTAATTAGATGATATTATAATGGTGCTAAATATTGAATATATTGTCCTTTCTCCGACGCGGTGTTACAGATATTTTAATGCGAATCTCTTCTAATTAGAGTAGATTATACGAGAGATCCTGAAGGATCTTGGCGCCCACCATTGTCCGATAATTGTAAGCTAATGACTAGAGGATCTTTTTGTCCAATGTTACTAAGAACAGACAATTGATTTGTAATTTTGTTTACAGAATTTCGAATCTGAGTGAAAAAGATTGAAAAAGGCCACTGAAAAACACCAAGATATGATAATAAGTTTCAGGAGTTTCAAGATTTCTAGAAACTTTACTTATGTCGGTTGTTATAATACAAGAGAAATGAGCAAAGTTAGTCTGAAAGTGAATGTACATGTACCGAGGATCCTTCGCCTTTGTTTTGTAGTATTTTTTTTATTTATTTTTTTTGCACGTGTCATCATTGGGTACTGGAATCGAAGACCAATCTCTTTGACACTTTGGCATGAGCTATGAAACATACTTCAGATTTTATAATTAGGAACGAATGCTAATTCTGTTCTGTTTCTTGGGCTATTTTGAGATATCTCTTTTAAGATACCATGCAGCTGCATGTTAATTATTGTGTTTGTAACTGTTTCTTATTCTATTCACTGTTGTCTGTCATCTTGTAATTGTACATGTATGTGTAATATGTCTGTTGGGAGAGGCGTTCAAATAGGCTCTGCCTGTTCGCCGATCCCTGTTTCCTGGTGAAATAAATATACTGTTTAAATCAAGATACCATGCTCGAAAATAGTAAGATGGTACAATAATGCTTAATACTGAAGGGATCCGGCCCGCGCAGTAATGTTGAAACTTCAAAAGTGCCTGGATCCTGATTATCTCCCTTGGATCGAAACATCCAGTAGTCTACAGCTGTCGAGTTGTGACATTGAATCACAAGACTGATGTGGGCATACGAAACGGTGGAGCAGTTCACTTGCTACTGCATGGACTAAAGAAGGCTGATTTAAAATTTGAAGAAATACATTTTAATTCAGAATTATTTGAACTCCTTGATATGAAAGGTGAAGGTACGGATATTCTCTATAGTCAATATATAGAATATGCCCCACCGTTTGATCCGCCGACTCTTCTGATGCAACGTCACTTGAGAATACCAAATTAATTTGGAGCGTAACTTGGATTTTCGAATCGGACCAAAAAAGGTATCTTGCACTAATAGGTCCCATGTGAGACCTGTGTACCAAATTTCAGAAAAATCCATGAAATATTTCCCAAGAATTCACGGTAACAATGTTTCAAGGGGAAATTCAAGATGGCCGCCTTGTGTCCATATTGGATCTTCGATTCGGACCGAAAAAGGTACCTTGCACAACTAGACCATAAGGGGAACCTGTGTACCAAATTTGAGAAAGATCCATGCAGTACTTCCTGAGAAATCACGATAACAAATTTGCATGGGAAAATCCAAGATGGCGGCCTGTTTCGCCATATTGAATTTTCGAATCGGACCAGAAAAGGTATCTTGTACAACTAGACGACAAGGTGAACCTGTGTACCTAATTTAAGAAAGATCCATGCAGTAGTTCCTGAGAAATCGCAATAACAAAGTTTCATGGGGAAATCCAAGATGGCCGCCTGATGGACATATTGGATTTTGGAATCGGACCAAAAAAGGTTTCTTGCACAACTGGACCCCAAGGGGAACATGTGTACCAAATTTGAGAAAGATCCATGAAGTAGTTCCTGAGAAATCGCGATAACAAGTTTTCATATGGGAATCCAAGATGGCTGCCTAGTGGCCATATTGGATTTCGGAATCGGACCAAAAAAGGTTTCTTGTACAACTAGACCCCAAGGGGAACCTGTGTACCAAATTTGAGAAAGATCCGTGCAGTAGTTCCTGAGAAATCGCGATAACAAGGTTTCATGGGGAAATCCAAGATGGCTGCCTGGTGGCCATATTGGATTTTCGAATCGGACCAAAAAAGGTTTCTTGCACAACTAGACCCCAAGGGGAACCTGCGTAACAAATTTGAGAAAGATCTATGCAGTTGTTCCTGAGAAATCATGATAACAAGGTTTTACGGGAAAATCCAAGATGGCTGCCTGGTGGCCATATTGGATTTTCGAATCGGTCCAGAAAAGGTATCTGCACATCTAGACCCCAAGAGGAACCTGTGTACCAAATTTCAGAAAGATCCGTGCAGTAGATCCTGAGACATCGCGATAACAAGGTTTTACGGGAAAATCCAAAATGGCCGCCCTGTGGCCATATTGGATTTTCGAATCGGACCAGAAAAAGTATCTGCACAACTAGGCCCCAAGGGGAATATGTGTACCAAATTTCAGAAAGATCCATGCAGTAGTTCCTGAGAAATCGTGATAGCAAGGTTTCATGGGGAAATCCAAGATGGCCGCCCTGTGGCCATATTGGATTTTCGAATCGGACCAGAAAAGGTATCTGCACATCTAGACCCCAAGAGGAACCTGTGTACCAAATTTCAGAAAGACCCGTGCAGTAGTTCCTGAGAAATCGTGATAACAAGGTTTCATGGGGAAATCCAAGATGGCTGCCCTGTGGCCATATTGGATTTTCGAATCGGACCAGAAAAGGTATCTGCACATCTAGACCCCAAGGGGAACCTGTGTACCAAATTTCAGAAAGATCCGTGCCGTAGTTCCTGAGAAATCGCGATAACAAGGTTTCATGGAGAAATCCAAGATGGCCGCCCTGTGGCCATATTGGATTTTCGAATCGGACCAGAAAAGGTATCTGCACAACTAGGCCCCAAGGAGAATCTCTGTACCAAATTTCAGAAAGATCCATGCAGTAGTTCCTGAGAAATCGTGATAACAAGGTTTCATGGGGAAATCCAAGATGGCCGCCCTGTGGCCATATTGGATTTTCGAATCGGACCAGAAAAGGTATCTGCACATCTAGACCCCAAGAGGAACCTGTGTACAAAATTTCAGAAAGATCCGTGCAGTAGTTCCTGAGAAATCGCGATAACAAGGTTTCATGGGGAAATCCATGATGGCCGCCCTGTGGCCATATTGGATTTTCGAATCGGGCTAGAAAAGTTATCTGCACAACTAGATCCCAAGGGGAACATGTGTGCGAAATTTCAGAAAGATCCGTGCAGTAGTTCCCGAGAAATCGCGATAACAAGAATTGTTTACGGACGGACGACGGACGACGGACGACAGACGACGGACGACGGACTGACTGACTGACTGACGACGGACCACGGACGAAAGGCGATTTGAACAGCCCACCATCTGGTGATGGTGGGCTAAAAAGTGCTAAATATTGAATATATTGTCTTTTCTCTGAAAAGGCTCTTGTGGAAATTTAACTGCAAATCTCTTGTATTTAGCATAGATTATAAAAGTGCTAAATAATGAATATATTGTCTTTTCCCAGATGCCAGCTGCATATGTAAGTGCGAATCTTTTCTAATTAGATGATATTATAAAGGTGCAGAAATTTTGAATATATTGTCTTTCTCGGACGCCAGCTAGATATTTAACTGCGAATCTCTTCTAATTAGATGATCTTATAAAAGTGCTAAATATTGAATATAAATACTATTAAAGTAACCCACTTTTCTGCCTACTGCGGAGTTTAGCAAAAATATCTGCACAATATTGCCAAGTATGCTATTTAGCACCATAAAGCATAGGAAAGGTGATGGTACGATAAGGCGGGATTTTGGCCCATACGTGGTGCGGTTGAAATCGAAAAAATAAAATGTCCTAAAAATACTTGTGTTTTAATGTAACGGCAAGAAAAAATATAAGTACACAATATGTGAAAGTTTTAGTGCGATTGCGTTATGATTATAGTTATGACATGAAACTGAAATCCACAGCTTGTGCTATTTCGTGAAAAAAGGGTCTAAATCGAGTCCTTCAGACACGCATTTAGATACGAAGGACCTCTTGGACCAAAACGCCATTTAACCTGGTGTTGTGCGGTTGCATTATATCCCCACTGCTGGAAAATCTTTTTGGTCCAAGGAGTCCTTCATACTAAAAAATGAAAAGTTATGAATCATAACGTTTGAAGTTTTCGTAGGTAGATTAAAGTGACAAAATAGCCCGTTACAGTTGTTCGTATGTCGTGGTGTAGTGGATACGCACGTTGGATCACAAGCGCCTCGAAATTTTCTTTTACCGAGTTCGAATCACAGGAGGGCAACATGTGTGACGTCGACGAGTTATTTCAATCTTTCTCATTTTTGTAAAAAGAAATTGCATTCAGTATATCTGAAATAAGATTTCAGTCTATCATTATGAACCAATTAAAAGTAAAATAAATATTGTTTACCGATGACAAGATACCGTGTGGACATTACGGGCTAGTCAAACGTTGAAATCGAACCATCAGTCGCTAGCTGTTACAACGCATATATTTTACATGCACACATTGGAGAATAAACACACAATTTAGGCGAATATATATTCGCCTAAATTGTGTATTTATTCTCCAATATGTGCATGTAAGCTATCATCACATGGTTCACCGTAACATTCAGCCCGTTGATTGACAGTTGCCGCCGACGACAAGCTGTACATTGCATTGTGATTGACAGATGGAGAGAAGAAATGTACATTCCTATGAGTCGGCTGGCTGTGGGCAAAAACCCCGCCTTACAATACCATCTCCTTTGAAAAGTATTTTAAAAAAGCCAACTCTGCGCCTAACTCGATCATCGCATGTACTTGTAAAGCACTCTGCCGACAAATCACATTCACTACTTAAAGAATCAGACAATAACAATAAATCAATAAAACACAACTACAGTGGTTTCGGTGATGTAGTGAATATGTTTAATGTCTATCAAAACACCAGTATATATCATACGTCAAACTATACTAATATAACACAATCATCAATACAAGGGCATGGAAATAAATATACAGTAGGGGAGATACATTTTTCCATCGTGAGCTATTGAAATGTATACACATATTCAATACATCTGCATTTGAGTATATGAAGGGGGTGGGACGGAAGGGGAATTGTAACGAATTCGGGAAAGCCGATACATGCGATATCACTGGTTGGCTTTTAAGGCAGGAGATAAGGCATACCCACATGCAACAATAAATAAATCTTTCGACCCTTCACCGACCCGTAACGGAGCAAAGCTCTTACGATAAAGATAGGACTAGTCAAGCTTCAATGAATCCATATGGCTTCTTTTGATTTTTATATGATGTGGGTATTTGTGTAATCAGAAATTCTAACGCCGTTACAGATTGAAAGAGTTGTGTGAGGGTATCTATCTGAGCATGCCGCTGTAAACTCAAGTGCTATAATTTGTCGAACGTTCCGATCACTTTTCAATTCTGGGTTATATCTGTGTTGGGTTACACCTGTGTTGATCTTGCGTGAGTGGAGAGAGATGTACACAGAAGCTCATGCGCGGGGTGGGCCGGCTACAGTGCGTCGTGGCCATGACGTAATGGTCAACCTCTGCTATCAAGGACATAAAAATATTTTATTCTCGTTCTGAGCCTTCCATGTTATGGTTCCTACTTTGACATTTCGTCATGTTGAATGATATCATCAAATATAAAATATTTGCTGCTATCATCAAATCATTTAATGATATCAGCAAATCATTTGCTGATATAAAAAAATAAAGCGTATTTGCTGATATCATCAAATGATTTGCAGATATCAGCAAATACTTTATTGGTATTAGCAAATCCTTTAGTGATATCTTCAAATGATTTGATGATATCACCAAATATTTGCTGATATCAGCAAACATTTAACATCATCAAATGATTTGGTGATATCACCAAATATTTGCTGATGTCAGCAAATATTTGCAGATATCACCAAATACTGAATAAGTAGTAAAACGGCTTGCTATACTAGCGTAGGGCATCGCTGTCACCGCGACTATAATGGATGTGTATCACCGAATGAGAAACTTGGAGCTATGATAAACATTCCACGTCGTGCTTTCACTTTCAATACCTTTTAGATGCATACAAGTCTAAGAATATGTTTAACTCCCTTTCTGTCCTTTCCAGTATTACAGGAATAGCTTACAGGCCAATGGTGATAACTGATGAACGTCAAGTGCGATCACTCCCACCCTACTGAATCGACAAGTGTGATTATAGGTGAATTCACCAGTCCATTGGTCATGCGACCATGAACTGTAGGTTGAATCACTTCACATTGAAGCCGAGTAGTATATAAAAGTTAAATTGGGTCCTATTTATGCAAATTTGTGGAGCATGTGTGGAGCTCTCGTCCAATCAGAAGCGAGTATTTCAAATCCGTCACAGAGCTCTCAGCCAATCAGAAGCGAGTATTTCAAATTGACCAAAAAGCTACCTCCAGCACAGGAGAGTTCCAATTTTTCCAGGTCAAAAATAGTTCCATGTATTCATCCGCGGTGATGCGGTTTTGGTGGTGATGCGGTCGCGGGAAAAAGCTTCCGCGGAGAAAAAGTAGTCCCTAGATAAAATGGTCCGATGGGGTCGAGTGAGGTATCAAAGTTAAGCTTATGTGAAGGGGCATCTAATGGGTTGGGTGTGGGGTTGAAATATCGGCCTTCTGCGCATGCGCGGTGGCCGAAGGGTATGAAAATAGCCTTTTGGGAGCTAGGGGAGCCCCTAATGGTCCAATGGGGTCGAGTGAGGTATCAATGTGAAGCATTCATGAAGGGGCATCTAATGGACTGGTGTGGGGTTGAAATATCGGTATTCTGCGCATGCGCGGTGGCCCAAGGGTATGAAAATAGCCGTGTTGGAGCTAGGGGAGCCCCTAATGGTCCAATGGGGTCGAGTGAGGTATCAAAGTGAAGCCTAGGTGAAGGGGTATTTTATGGCTGGGTGGGTGCATGTAAAATTTTATCTGAAAAAAACCGGAAAACAGACTTTATCGAAAAACCTGGGAAAATGCCTATATGGGGTATGGGGGGTATATAGGTCGCCGGGCTTAACGGGGCTCGCCTGTCAATAGAGTTATCTCCCCCTAGTTCCAGGGTGGGTGTATGTAAAAATTTTCCTGAAAAAATACGGAACACGGACTTTATTCTAATTACGGGAAAATGCCTATATGGGGTATGGGAGGTATAGGATCAATGTTTGTCCCCCTGGGAAACCTACTTCTCCACATTTGCGGTATAGGTTGTGGGGTCTCGTTTTCTTAGTCTCGTCAAGACAAACATGATAGGAAGTGTCCCGGAGCGAATCGGTGAAATTTTTGAAAAAGTACGATATAGCCTCATATAGTCCCATACTGGGGTATAGGACCGATGTTTGTCCCCCTGGGAAACGTACTTCTATACATTTGCGGTAGGGTTGTGGGGTCTCGTTTTACTCGTCTCGTCATTTAGAACATGATAGGAAGTGTCCCCGTGCGAATCGGTGAAATTTTTGAAAAAGTACGATATAGCCCCATATAGACATATATATATAAATATATATTCCCATACTGGAGTATAGGTTCAATGTTTATCCTACTGGGAAACCTACTTCTCGACATTTGCGGTAGGGTTGTGGGGTCTCGTTTTTCACGTCTCGTCATGTAGAACATGATAGGAAGTGTTGTGGAGCGAATCGGTGAAATTTTTGAAAAAAGTCACCAAGGCCTGGGTAGGCCCATAGGCCTATACTGCATGGCTATGGGTGTATAGGGCCATACGGGGTGGACGTGTTGGAGTCTAGGTGAGTCCCTGGTGGTCCAATGGGGTCGAGTGAGGTCTTATTTTGAAGCTCTCGTGGAGGAGCACTTGACTACACTAATGGTTCGTCCGTGTTCAATAGTCTGCGCATGCGCAGACTGGCCCGTAGTAGAGAAACCAGGCATTTTGGGGGGTATGTAGGTGTGTGTTTGGGTTAGAGATGGGCTATTCACGGTTCGAATGGGTCGTGTGAGGTATCAATGTGAAGCTTGTGTGGGGTAGAGTCAGAATGGCGTGTTTCTAAACGCATGTCGCGTCAATATGCGCATGCGCAGTCTGGCCGTAGTAGAGAAATCAGGCATTTTGGGGGATATGTGGGTGTGTGTTTGGGGTAGAGATGGACCCCTATGGGTCCGAATGGGTCGTGGAAGGTGTCAAAGTGAAGCTTGTGTGGTTAGAGTCAGAATGGTGTGTTTTTGAATGCAAGTCGCGTTAATCTGCGCATGCGCAGTTGGTTGTAGTGAGTAAAGTGGCCATTTTGGGGAAGTGAAAGAAGGTATTTGGGGTCGAGATGGGCTATTCAAGGTTCGAATGCGTCCTGGAAGGTGTTATCATGTAGTTCTCGGGGTGTAGATACCGATTTGAGGGATGTTCCCGTGATCTGTGACGTCATCGGTGACGTCATCGGTACGAGTAGTAGCGAAAGTGGCCATTTTGGGGGTGCGTGGGGGTGAGTTTGGGGTCGAGATGGGCTATTCACGGTTCGAATGCGTCCTGGAAGGTGTCATCTTGTAGTTCTCGGGGTGTACATTCCGATTTAAGGGATGTCCGCGTCATCTGTGACGTCATCAGTGACGTCATCAGTACGAGTAGTAGCGAAAGGGGGCATTTTGGGTGCTATGTGGGGGTGTGTTTGGGGTAGAGATGGACTATTCACGGTTCGAATGGGTCGTGGAAGGTGTCAAAGTGAAGCTTGTGTGGGTTAGAGTCAGAATGGTGTGTTTTTAAGTGCAAGTCGCGTCAATCTGCGCATGCGCAGTTGGTTGTAGTAAGTAAAGTGGCCATTTTGGGGCAGTACATGAAGGTATTTGGGGTCGAGATGGGCTATTCACGGTTCGAATGCGTCCTGGAAGGTGTCATTTTGTAGTTCTCGGGGTGTAGACCCTGATTTGAGGGATGTTCCCGTCATCTGTGACGTCATCGATGACGTCATCAGTAGGAGTAATAGCCAAAGTGTGCATTTTGGGGCAGTACAGGAAGGTATTTGGTGTAGAGATGGACCATCCCTTATCCGATTGTGTCGTGGGAGGTGTCATTTTGTAGCTCTCGGGGTGTAGACCCCGATTTGGGGGGCTGTTCACAGCATCTGTGACGTCATTGGTGACGTCATCAGTACGAGTAGTAACGCATGTCGCGTCAATATGCGCATGCGCAGTCTGGCCGTAGTAGAGAAATCAGGCATTTTGGGGGGTATGTGGGTGTGTGTTTGGGGTAGAGATGGACCCCTATGGGCCCGAATGTGTCGTGGAAGGTGTCAAAGTGAAGCTTGTGTGGGTTAGAGTCAGAATGGTGTGTTTTTAAGTGCAAATCGCGTCAATCTGCGCATGCGCAGTTGGTTGTAGTAAGTAAAGTGGCCATTTTGGGGCAGTACATGAAGGTATTTGGGGTCGAGATGGGCTATTCACGGTTCGAATGCGTCCTGGAAGGTGTCATTTTGTAGTTCTCGGGGTGTAGACCCTGATTTGAGGGATGTTCCCGCAATCTGTGACGTCATCGTTGACGTCATCAGTAGGAGTAATAGCCAAAGTGAGCATTTTGGGGCAGTACAGGAAGGTATTTGGTGTAGAGATGGACCATCCCTTATCCTATTGTGTCGTGGGAGGTGTCATTTTGTAGCTCTCGGGGTGTAGACCCCGATTTGGGGGGTTGTTCACAGCATCTGTGACGTCATTGGTGACGTCATCAGTACGAGTAGTAGCGAAAGTGTGCATTTTGGGGCAGTGCAGGAAGGTATTTGGGGTAGGGATGCTCTATTCTCAGTCCGAATGCGTCGTGAGAGGTGTCATCTTGTAGTTTTCGGCGTGCAGACCCCGATTTGAGGACTGTCCACAGCATCTGTGACGTCATTGGTGACGTCATCAGTAGGAATAGTAGCGAAAGTGAGCCTTTTGGGGTAGTGAAGGATGTTATTTGGTGTAGAGATGGACCATCTGCGGTGCGAATGCGTCATGGGAGATGTCATCTTGTAGCAACGCCCACCAACACCATTCTTAATGCTTCAACGCCCTGGTGAAATAGCTCAGAATCTCTGATATTCCATGGAATTGTCACTAATTCTTCGAAATGCAGTGATGCCCGTCAACGCCCGTCGTTACACCTTAACACTCTAACATAACGCCGTGATATAGTCCGGAGAGAGAACAACAACAGCAACAACAACAAGGATGACACATGAGAGAACAACAACAACAAGAAGTTGTTTTCATATAGTTTATTCTCCCCAATGTTACATCATACCCACGCTGGGGGAGCCGCGTTGGGTATATTTACAATTCAAGAAGATTCTTGTCCAATCAGAGGCCACCATTTGCAAGTTTCATATTCGTTCCTGTCCGTTAGATGTATTCCCGGCTACTCTTGACCAATCAGAAGTCGCCATTTCAGAAAGTTCCATCTTCGGCCATGTTCGCTCTGAACCGTTTGTTCTAATCGTCATCGGGCAGGCCAGGATACCGTTGAGGCCACAATCCTCACATAGTTGTTTGTGCATTCTGAGTATCTATCAGTGCATGGGTGAATACTTTCATCCGATGGGGATGGTGGTCAGTTTAACCACGAAGAACGTAACATTGGTCACCCTCTCCACTTGCCATTTTGTGTTGGGGCGTTGTTGTTGGGCCCATTCCAAACTATCCACGCTGTCCAGTTCCTTCAGCATCGTCTCCAGTGACGCACGATGGATAATGGTGAAAGGCTGGTCAAACACCCGGGTATTATTGCTGGGATAAAAGTAACGGAGCTGGTCTGTCTCTTTATGGCGAAGAATGTATCCAAAAGTGAGATTTAACTTGAAGGCTGTATCTTGGTCGTTGAAGATGGCTTCCACGTAGCTACGTAGACGGATGTTTTCTTCCAACCGGAAATTATATAAGTCCAATATCGGGCGATGCCGATGAAAACAGTGTCGGATCATGTACCAATGGCGTCGATACATCTCACGCACTGGATGATCTTCGGGTAAGAGATCGCTGGGAACATCCACCGCATCTTCCAGAAAAGGTTCGATGTTGTCAGGCGTATGACTCGAAACCGTAACGGTGGAGTCCGGCTGGAAATCCAGGCTCTTCTGAACTGTGGGTACAGGCGGGCTCTCCGTCATCGCATCACCCGTGGCGTTCGTCTCCCCGGGCTTATCTTCACTGGGTCTGACCTTTTGCGGCTCCTCTTCAGTAGGAAGTTGTCGCCCAAATCGTAGAGACGGGACATGAATCAAACGCTGATGCCGTCTTAACTGACTGCGTCGTTTGAAGAGTTGACCACATTCATAACTTTGTTCCTTCGCACCCTCGTGGAGTGAGCGTTCGTGGCGCAGTAAAGCATCTTCCCGATTAAATGACCGCTTCTCTCTTGCAGGAAACAAGCCTATGTTTATGTATACTTTTGTCTTTTTGAATTTGGTGCTAATACTGTTATATGGAAATGGAATAGGTCTTTGGATTATGGACGCGGATATTCTCTAATGGACGACGGCTGGATTATGAATGACGGACTAGACGCTTGTAATACAAGTATGTCGTGCACCGTTGTGGGCGGAGGCCTCGTGGCGTCGTAAATTGTTTAGACGAGTAAATGACTTCTGGCAAGTTGTGCAAGTGAACATCTTGGTGGTGGACAGAGTGTCTGATGAAACGGCAAGGCCGCTTCCTTTTTATAGCACGCTAGCTGTTGATCTATTTTTAGCACACTCAGTTCAACTACCTACCGGATGTAGGCTGTTTCTAATCGTCATCGGGCAGGCCAGGATACCGTTGAGGAAACATATCCTCAGATAATTGTTTATGCATTCTGAGTATCTTTCAGTGCATGGGTGAATACTTTCAGCCGATTGGGGTGGTGGGTCAGTTTAACCACGAAGAACGTAACATTGGTGACCCTCTCCACTATCCATTTGGTGTTGGGACGCTGTTCATAGGCCCATTCCAAGGGATCCACAGTGTCCAGTTGGGCCAGCATCGTCTCGAGCGACGTCCGATTGGTGATTGTGAAAGGATGGTCGTACACTGGGTTGATGGCACTGGAATAGAAATAGCACAATTCGCGCGTCATCTTATGGCATAAGATGTAGCCAAATGCTACATTTAATGTGAAGGACGTAGGTTGATCATTGAAGATGGCTTCCACGTAGCTGCGTAGACGGGCGAGGTCGGTCAGTCGGAAATTGTACAAGTCCAATATAGGGCGATGACGGTGGAAGCAGTGTCGAATCATGGGCCAATGGCGTCGATATATCTCACTCACTGGATGATCTTCGGATAAGAGATCGCTGGGAACATCCACCGCATCTTCCAGAAAATGTTCGTTGTTGTCAGGCGTATGACTGAAAACAGTAATGCTAGGAACCGGCTGGATATCTAGGCTCTTCTGAGCTGTGGGTATAGGCGGGCTCTCCGCGATCGCATCACCAGTGGCATTCTTCTCCCCGGGTTCATCTTGAGTGGATCTGTCCCTTCTGGGTGCCTCTTTAGTGGAAAGTTGTCCCTCATGCCATGGTGACGGACCATGAATCAAACGCTCATGCCGTTTTAACTGACTGGGTCGTCTGAAGAGTTGACCACATTCTTCGCATGGACGCTTGGGTGGCCCATGAATTGAACGTTCATGGCGCGCGCGGTGTAAAGGTTGCCACCGCGGTGGCAACCTTTGCGCGCCGGGGTCAAAGGTCAGTTCCGGTCACGTGAACGGAAGCGAAAGTGACCTCACACGCATCAGACGCATTCACATCCGGGTACATCCGGGTTCTTGTACATCCGAGCTCTTGTCAATGACGTCCGCGCCTACATCCGGGTTCTTGTCGCTGACGTCCAAGTTGAACTGATGGTCCTAAAAATAGATCAACAGCTAGCTTGCTATAAAAAGGAAACGGCTGACCGTTTCATCAGACACTCTGTCAACCACCAAGATGTTCACTTGTACTACGTGCTCGAAATCGTTCACTCGCCGGCATGACTTGCGCCGCCATGAGGCTACCAAGCACGATGGAACCGCCCGGTATAGCTGTACGATATGTAGGCCTACACTGTCGTTTCAGCGCCCAGATCATTTACAGCGCCATGAACGTTCAATTCATGGGCCACCCAAGCGTCCATGCGAAGAATGTGGTCAACTCTTCAGACGACCCAGTCAGTTAAAACGGCATGAGCGTTTGATTCATGGTCCGTCACCATGGCATGAGGGACAACTTTCCACTAAAGAGGCACCCAGGAGGGACAGATCCACTCAAGATGAACCCGGGGAGAAGAATGCCACTGGTGATGCGATCGCGGAGAGCCCGCCTATACCCACAGCTCAGAAGAGCCTAGATATCCAGCCGGCTCCTAGCATTACTGTTTTCAGTCATACGCCTGACAACAACGAACATTTTCTGGAAGATGCGGTGGATGTTCACAGTGATCTCTTATCCGAAGATCATCCAGTGAGTGAGTTATATCGACGCCATTGGCCCATGATCCGACACTGCTTCCACCGTCATCGCCCTATATTGGACTTGTACAATTTCCGACTGACCGACCTCGCCCGTCTACGTGGAAGCCATCTTCAATGATCAACCTACGTCCTTCACATTAAATGTAGCATTTGGCTACATCTTATGCCATAAGATGACGCGCGAATTGTGCTATTTCTATTCCAGTGCCATCAACCCAGTGTACGACCATCCTTTCACAATCACCAATCGGACGTCGCTAGAGACGATGCTGGCCCAACTGGACACTGTGGATCCCTAGGAATGGGCCTATGAACAGCGTCCCAACACCAAATGGATAGTGGAGAGGGTCACCAATGTTACGTTCTTCGTGGTTAAACTGACCCACCACCCCAATCGGCTGAAAGTATTCACCCATGCACTGAAAGATACTCAGAATGTATAAACAAATATCTGAGGATATGTTTCCTCAACGGTATCCTGGCCTGCCCGATGACGATTAGAAACAGCCTACATCCGGTAGGTAGTTGAACTGAGTGTGCTAAAAATAGATCAACAGCTAGCGTGCTATAAAAGGGAAGCGGCCTTGCCGTTTCATCAGACACTCTGTCCACCACCAAGATGTTTACTTGCACAACTTGCCAGAAGTCATTTACTCGTCTAAACAATTTACGACGCCACGAGGCCTCCGCCCACAACGGTGCACGACATACTTGTATAACCTGCGCACGGTCATTTAATCGGGAAGATGCTTTACTGTGCCACGAACGCTCACTCCACGAGGGTGCGAAGGAACAATGTTATGAATGTGGTCAACTCTTCAAACGACACAGTCAGTTAAGACGGCATCAGCGTTTGATTCATGTCCCGTCTCTACGATTTGGGCGACAACTTCCTACTGAAGAGGAGCCGCAAAAGGTCAGACCCAATGAAGATAAGCCCGGGGAGACGAACGCCACGGGTGATGCGATGACGGAGAGCCCGCCTGTACCCACAGTTCAGAAGAGCCTGGATTTCCAGCCGGACTCCACCGTTACGGTTTCGCGTCATACGCCTGACAACATCGAACCTTTTCTGGAAGATGCGGTGGATGTTCCCAGCGATCTCTTACAGGACAACCATCCAGTGAGTGAGATGTATCGACGCCATTGGTCCATGATCCGACACTGTTTTCGCCGTGACCGTCGTCTATTGGACTTATATAATTTCCGAGTGACTGGCCTCGCCCGTCTACGTAGCTACGTGGAAGCCATCTTCAACGACCAAGATACAGCCTTCAAGTTAAATCTCACTTTTGGATACATTCTTCGCCATAAAGAGACAGACCAGCTCCGTTACTTTTATCCCAGCAATAATACCCGGGTGTTTGACCAGCCTTTCACCATTATCCATCGTGCGTCACTGGAGACGATGCTGAAGGAACTGGACAGCGTGGATAGCTTGGAATGGGTACGACAACAACGACAAAACACAAAATGGCAAGTGGAGAGGGTGACCAATGTTACGTTCTTCGTGGTTAAACTGACCACCATCCCCATCGGATGAAAGTATTCACCCATGCACTGATACATACTCAGAATGCACAAACAACTATGTGAGGATATGTGGCCTCAACGGTATCCTGGCCTGCCCGATGACGATTAGAACAAACGGTTCAGAGCGAACATGGCCGAAGATGGAACTTTCTGAAATGGCGACTTCTGATTGGACAAGAGTAGCCGAGAATACATCTAACGGACAGGAACGAATATGAAACTTGCAAATGGTGGCCTCTGATTGGACAAAAATCTTCTTGAATTGTAAATATACCCAACGCGGCTCCCCCAGCGTGGGTATGATGTAACATTGGGGAGAATAAACTATATGAAAACAACTTCTTGTTGTTGTTGTTCTCTCATGTGTCATCCTTGTTGTTGTTGCTGTTGTTGTTCTCTCGCCTGACTATATCACGGCGTTATGTTAGAGTGTTAAGGTGTAACGACGGGCGTTGACGGGCATCACTGCATTTCGAAGAATTAGTGACAATTCCATGGAATATCAGAGATTCTGAGCTATTTCACCAGGGCGTTGAAGCATTAAGAATGGTGTTGGTGGGCGTTGCTACAAGATGACATCTCCCATGACGCATTCGCACCGCAGATGGTCCATCTCTACACCAAATAACATCCTTCACTACCCCAAAAGGCTCACTTTCGCTACTATTCCTACTGATGACGTCACCAATGACGTCACAGATGCTGTGGACAGTCCTCAAATCGGGGTCTGCACGCCGAAAACTACAAGATGACACCTCTCACGACGCATTCGGACTGAGAATAGAGCATCCCTACCCCAAATACCTTCCTGCACTGCCCCAAAATGCACACTTTCGCTACTACTCGTACTGATGACGTCACCAATGACGTCACAGATGCTGTGAACAACCCCCCAAATCGGGGTCTACACCCCGAGAGCTACAAAATAACACCTCCCACGACACAATCGGATAAGGGATGGTCCATCTCTACACCAAATACCTTCCTGTACTGCCCCAAAATGCTCACTTTGGCTATTACTCCTACTGATGACGTCATCGATGACGTCACAGATTGCGGGAACATCCCTCAAATCAGGGTCTACACCCCGAGAACTACAAAATGACACCTTCCAGGACGCATTCGAACCGTGAATAGCCCATCTCGACCCCAAATACCTTCATGTACTGCCCCAAAATGGCCACTTTACTTACTACAACCAACTGCGCATGCGCAGATTAACGCGACTTGCACTTAAAACACACCATTCTGACTCTAACCCACACAAGCTTCACTTTGACACCTTCCACGACCCATTCGGACCCATAGCGGTCCATCTCTACCCCAAACACACACCCACATACCCCCCAAAATGCCTGATTTCTCTACTACGGCCAGACTGCGCATGCGCATATTGACGCGACATGCGTTACTACTCGTACTGATGACGTCCCCAATGACGTCACAGATGCTGTGAACAGCCCCCCAAATCGGGGTCTACACCCCAGAGCTACAAAATGACACCTCCCACGACACAATCGGATAAGGGATGGTCCATCTCTACACCAAATACCTTCCTGTACTGCCCCAAAATGCACACTTTGGCTATTACTCCTACTGATGACGTCATCGATGACGTCACAGATGACGGGAACATCCCTCAAATCAGGGTCTACACCCCGAGAACTACAAAATGACACCTTCCAGGACGCATTCGAACCGTGAATAGCCCATCTCGACCCCAAATACCTTCATGTACTGCCCCAAAATGGCCACTTTATTTACTACAACCAACTGCGCATGCGCAGATTAACGCGACTTGCACTTAAAAACACACCATTCTGACTCTAACCCACACAAGCTTCACTTTGACACCTTCCACGACCCATTCGAACCGTGAATAGTCCATCTCTACCCCAAACACACCCCTACATAGCACCCAAAATGCCCCCTTTCGCTACTACTCGTACTGATGACGTCACTGATGACGTCACAGATGACGCGGACACCCCTTAAATCGGAATGTACACCCCGAGAACTACAAGATGACACCTTCCAGGACGCATTCGAACCGTGAATAGCCCATCTCGACCCCAAACTCACCCCCACGCACCCCCAAAATGGCCACTTTCGCTACTACTCGTACCGATGACGTCACCGATGGCGTCACAGATCACGGGAACATCCCTCAAATCGGTATCTACACCCCGAGAACTACATGATAACACCTTCCAGGACGCATTCGAACCTTGAATAGCCCATCTCGATCCCAAATACCTTCTTTCACTTCCCCAAAATGGCCACTTTACTTACTACAACCAACTGCGCATGCGCAGATTAACGCGACTTGCATTCAAAAACACACCATTCTGACTCTAACCCACACAAGCTTCATTTTGACACCTTCCACGACCCATTCGGACCCATAGGGGTCCATCTCTACCCCAAACACACACCCACATACCCCCCCGAAAATGCCTGATTTCTCTACTACGGCCAGACTGCGCATGCGCATATTGACGCGACATGCGTTTAGAAACACGCCATTCTGACTCTACCCCACACAAGCTTCACATTGATACCTCACACGACCCATTCGAACCGTGAATAGCCCATCTCTAACCCAAACACACACCTACATACCCCCCAAAAATGCCTGGTTTCTCTACTACGGGCCAGTCTGCGCATGCGCAGACTATTGAACACGAACGAACCATTAGTGTAGTCAAGTGCTCCTCCACGAGAGCTTCAAAATAAGACCTCACTCGACCCCATTGGACCACCAGGGACTCACCTAGACTCCAACACGTCCACCCCGTATGGCCCTATACATCCATAGCCATGCAGTATAGGCCTATGGGCCTACCCAGGCCTTGGTGACTTTTTTCAAAATTTCACCGATTCGCTCCACAACACTTCCTATCATGTTCTACATGACGAGACGTGAAAAACGAGACCCCACAACCCTACCGCAAATGTCGAGAAGTAGGTTTCCCAGTAGGATAAACATTGAACCTATACTCCAGTATGGGAATATATATTTATATATATATGTCTATATGGGGCTATATCGTACTTTTTCAAAAATTTCACCGATTCGCACGGGGACACTTCCTATCATGTTCTAAATGACGAGACGAGTAAAACGAGACCCCACAACCCTACCGCAAATGTATAGAAGTACGTTTCCCAGGGGGACAAACATTGATCCTATACCCCAGTATGGGACTATATGGGGCTCGGTGACTTTTTTCAAAAATTTCACCGATTCGCACGGGGACACTTCCTATCATGTTCTAAATGACGAGACGAGTAAAACGAGACCCCACAACCTATACCGCAAATGTGGAGAAGTAGGTTTCCCAGGATGGTCCTATACCTCCCATACCCCATATAGGCATTTTCCCGTAATTTAGAATAAAGTCCGTATTCCGTATTTTTTCAGGAAAATTTTTACATACACCCACCCTGGAACTAGGGGGAGATAACTCTATTGACAGGCGAGCCCCGTTAAGCCCGGCGACCTATATACCCCCCATACCCCATATAGGCATTTTCCCAGGTTTTTCGATAAAGTCTGTTTTCCGGTTTTTTTCAGGTAAAATTTTACATGCACCCACCCAGCCATAAAATACCCCTTCACCTAGGCTTCACTTTGACACCTCACTCGACCCTATTGGACCATTAGGGGCTCCCTTAGCTCCAACACGGCTATTTTCATACCCTTGGGCCACCGCGCATGCGCAGAATACCGATATGTCAACCCCACACCCAGTCCATTAGATGCCCCTTCATGAATGCTTCACATTGATACCTCACTCGACCCCATTGGACCATTAGGGGCTCCCCTAGCTCCAAAAAGGCTATTTTCATACCCTTCGGCCACCGCGCATGCGCAGAAGGCCGATATTTCAACCCCACACCCAACCCATTAGATGCCCCTTCACATAAGCTTCACTTTGATACCTCACTCGACCCCATCGGACCATTTTATCTAGGGACTACTTTTTCTCCGCGGAAGCTTTTTCCCCGAGACCGCATCACCACCAAAACCGCATCACCGCGGATGAATACATGGAACTATTTTTGACCTGGAAAAATTGGAACTCTCCTGTGCTGGAGGTAGCTTTTTGGTCAATTTGAAATACTCGCTTCTGATTGGCTGAGAGCTCTGTGACGGATTTGAAATACTCGCTTCTGATTGGACGAGAGCTCCACACATGCTCCACAAATTTGCATAAATAGGACCCAATTTAACTTTTATATACTACTAAGCCGCATAACAGCTGCAATGTTATAATGAGGCAACATATGATTATATATCAGATATGTCGACAGTCCATTGTAGCTACCATTTGTCTTGGCAACAGTCCATTTGGCGAATCATTAGATCAGACGATGTGCTCTCTGTGTATCATTCACAAGTGCATGTTGACCTACAATGGACTGTCGATCGGTCCGATGATGATACAATGGACTGTCGTAATATCAGACAGACAGAGAATATACTATTAATGGTTCATATTCCTCCTAAATTACAAGCGTCTAGTCCGTCATTCATAATCCAGCCGTCGTCCATTAGAGAATATCCGCGTATAAACACACACAAGTGGAAGGAATCGAGAGATGAATGAGTCAGTGATACATGAGGCAGGTAGTAAGTTCCCACGTGTTCATTTTGTGCTCATTTCCTCACACTATAATTCGATGCTAATACCTACAATGGACTGTCTACCAACATCTAAAAACACCTCTCGCCGCAAAAATGTTTAAAATTTTTGTTAACTTGAAATAGTAATAACCCTACGTTTGGTGACAATATAGTACGATATTTCTCCTTCAAAATATGACTGGACACCAGTAACCATACCTGTCATCGATATGCTGAAAATCGTTCATTTTCGGCTGTGGTCACTGTCGTCTGGTCAGACACACGCCCACGCTTGATAACGAAAGCACTGGAAAAACTACCATTGACTGTAATTTGACACGTGACCGGTGGTTTTCACCTATAATCATACTTGTTGATTCAGTAGGGTGACTCCTCTATAACGACTTCTTCACGAGGAGCAAGCTGGGTAGTCTGCTCAAAGTAAAGGTCCCGGATGAATGTAAATCTATCGTTGATCGGATGTTTCCGGCTTCAATCTCGGATGGTTTTTCAGTTGTAGGGGAGGATATTCTGTCCAAATCGCTTGTCGGACTCTCGATAGGACGCATCTTTGATCTTCGACAGAACACAAAGCTTTCGGAGCCTCTCGGCGATCCTGCATCAGAAAACGAGAAAATAATGGTGGACTATATGGAAAACTATGTCAAAGCATTATACACGGGATCAGCTGAGGATTGGTTTCGCCGACACAAGGCATTTGTCAAAATAAACAAAGGAACTGTGCGCAGAGATCTAGGCGGTAAAAGTATCATAAAAGGAATAGTATTAGAGATGGCACGGATTTCCCACGACAAAAATGTTCACTGCTTGGTATCAGAAGCGGCCCATCCTATACCACAGAGAGTGTTGGAGGCCATGGGATTCGAAGTCCTTTCTCGACTACCGATGTCCGAGTACATGTACAACGGGCAACGAATATTTAAAGACTCTGGTGATGAGCATTTATTATTTGCCAAAGTTTTCTCTAAGGACGAACTAAACAATTGGTAGCTGGCCGTAATCTTCCATATACATTGTCCCTGAGTGTTGTGAAAGGATAAACCACCATATATCGACATCAGGTATTGGCATTGTGAATGAAGATTTTTTGTGTCAGCCATCGAGAGCTTGTTTGAGAGACACTACTACCACCGAACTCCAGCAGACATGAAGTAAACAATTTATAAAGGCTGACTAGATTCTTGTAAGTCTTTTGGAGAAAAGCGGTCAACAGTTTCAGTGATGCCTGCAAGACATGTTCCTGAAGTCAAGTCCTTATCACTGACATGTTTTCTGCAATCCAAATAATTTTGCGCGGATCTCGATCACGCTCTGATTGTATACATCAAATTTAATAATATGTAAATGTAGATAAATTGAATTAAAAATATTATATTTAATATAATAGTGTATAAATGTTTGATTGTGTGTTTAGTATTTCTCACCATAACCCCTGATCAATTACGATGTCCATAATTGAAATACATTTTTAGCCCACCATCACCAGATGGTGGGCTGTTCAAATCACTTTTCGTCCGTGGTCCGTTGTCCGTGGTCCGTCAGTCCGTCAGTCAGTCAGTCCGTCAGTCCGTCCGTAAACAATTCTTGTTATCGCGATTTCTCAGGAACTACTGCATGGATCTTTCTCAAATTTGGTACACAGGTTCCCCTTGGAGTCTAGTTGTGCAAGATGCCTTTTCTGGTCCGATTCGAAAATCCAATATGGCCACCAGGCAGCCATCTTGGATTTCCCCATGAAACCTTGTTATCGCGATTTCTCAGGAACTACTGCATGGATCTTTCTCAAATTTGGTACACTGGTTCCCCCTGGGGTCTAGTTGTGCAAGATACCTTTTCTGGTCCGATTCGAAAATCCAATATGGCCACCAGGCAGCCATCTTGGATTTTCCCATGAAACCTTGTTATCGCGATTTCTCAGGAACTACCTAATGGATCTTTCTCAAATTTGGTACACAGTTCCTCTTGGGGTCTAGTTGTGCAAGATACCTTTTCTGGTCCGATTCGAAAATCCAATATGGCCACCAGGCAGCCATCTTGGATTTGCCTATGAAACCTTGTTATTGCAATTTCTCAGGAACTACTGCATGGATCTTTCTCAAATTTGGAACACAGGTTCCCCTTGGGGTCTAGTTGTGCAAGATACCTTTTCTGGTCCGATTCGAAAATCCAATATGGCCACCAGGCAGCCATCTTGGATTTCCCCATGAAACCTTGTTATCGCGATTTCTCAGGAACTACTGCATGGATCTTTCCCAAATTTGGTACACAGGTCCCCCTTGGGGTCTAGTTGTGCAAGAAACCTTTTTTGGTCTGATTCGAAAATCCAATATGGCCACCAGGCAGCCATCTTGGATTTCCCCAGGAAACCTTGTTATCGCGATTTCTCAGGAACTACTGCCTGGATCTTTCTTAAATTTGGTACACAGGTTCCCCTTGTGGTCCAATTGTGCAAGATACCTTTTCGGGTCTGATTCCAAAATCCAATATGTCCATCAGGCGGCCATCTTGGATTTCCCCATGAAACTTTGTTATTGCGATTTCTCAGGAACTACTGCATGGATCTTTGTTAAATTTGGTACACAGGTTCACCTTGTCGTCTAGTTGTGCAAGATACCTTTTCTGGTCCGATTCGAAAATTCAATATGGCCAACAGGTGGCCATCTTGGATTTTCCCATGCAAATTTGTTATCGTGATTTCTCATGAAGTACTGCATGGATCTTTCTCAAATTTGGTACACAGGTTCCCCTTATGGTCTAGTTGTGCAAGATACCTTTTTCAGTCCGAATCGAAAATCCAATATGGCCACAAGGCGGCCATCTTGAATTTCCCCTTGAAACATTGTTACCGTGAATTCTCAGGAAATATTTCGTGGATCTTTCTGAAATTTGGTACACAGGTCCCACATGGGGCCTAGTAGTGCAAGATACCTTTTTTTGGTCCGATTCGAAAATCCCAAGTTACGCTTCAAATTATTTCGGTATTCTCGAGTTGTGACGTTGCATCACAAGAGTCGGCAGATCAAACGGTGGGGCATATTCTATATATTGACTATAGAGAATATCCATACCTTCACCTTCCATATCAAGGAGTTCAAATAATTCGGAATTAAAATGTGTTTCTTCAAATTTTAAATCAGTTTTCTTTAGTCCATGCAGTTGCAAGTGAACTGCCCCACCCTTTCGTCTGCCGGCGGGTCGGCTACATGAAGGGACGTCACTCTTGTGACTCAACGTCACAACTCGACAACTGTAGACTACTGCATGTTTCGATCCAAGGGAGATAATCAGGATTCAGGCACTTTTGAAGTTTCAACATTACTGCGCGGACCGGATCCCTTCAGTATTAAGTATTGTACCATCTTACTATTTTCGAGCATGGTATCTTAAAAGAGATATCTCAAACTAGCCCAATAAACAGAACAGAATTAGCATTCGATCCTAATTATAAAATCTTAAGTATGATTCATAGCTCATGCCAAAGTGTCAAAGAGATTTGTCTTCGCTTCCAGTGCCCAATGATGACACGTGCAAAAAAATAAATAAAAAAATACTACAAAAGGCGAAGGATCCTCCGTACATGTACTTTCACTTTCAGACTAACTTTGCTCATTTCTCTTGTATTATAACAACCGACATAAGTACAGTTTCTAGAAATCTTGAAACTCCTGCAACTTAGATTATATCTTGGTGTTTTTCAGTGTCCCTTTTCCGATCTTTTTCGCTCAGATTTGAAATTCTGTAAACAAAATTACAAATCAA
>JAVTVY010008998.1:0-43692 GCA_036873755.1 Hanleya hanleyi
AGAATGATGTATCTCAGTCACAGTTATATAAAGAATGATGTATCTCAGTCACAGTTATATAGAGAATGATGTATCTCAGTCACAGTTATATAGAGAATGATGTATCTCAGTCACAGTTATATAAAGAATGATGTATCTCAGTCACAGTTATATAAAGAATGATGTATCTCAGTCACAGTTATATAAAGAATGATGTATCTCAGTCACAGTTATATAGAGAATGATGTATCTCAGTCACAGTTATATAGAGAATGATGTATCTCAGTCACAGTTATATAAAGAATGATGTATCTCAGTCACAGTTATATAGAGAATGATGTATCTCAGTCACAGTTATATAGAGAATGATGTATCTCAGTCACAGTTATATAAAGAATGATGTATCTCAGTCACAGTTATATAGAGAATGATGTATCTCAGTCACAGTTATATAGAGAATGATGTATCTCAGTCACAGTTATATAGAGAATGATGTATCTCAGTCACGCTTTGATTGCAGATGTTCATGTGAACGCCATGAATATGTTGAAGTACCTGGGGTCCATACGGCTCGTAGCGCCGGTTAAGCGAAACTACAAAAGCTATGAAAGGTAACGCCAATGATCTTGCACGTGATGGGCGTATTTCGCTATCAGCGTGCGATATGTATTGTCAAATTTGAAAAAGATGAGCGAAGGCGCTTGGTGGGATAGACCTGCTTTGCAAGTTTTTGCAATAATGATTTGTGACGTTGATTACAATTTCCCTGGGGATGTAGCAAAATCTTACTAGGCGAGATATCAATACGCCATATGCAAGTTTCATTGAATATTACTGTCTAGATAGGGATAGTTACCGATGTCGAAAATGTAATCATCTCTCTTGCCGTAAACTCGACAGGGCAGAAGGCCCGATTCATGTTTTATAGTAATATAGATCTACACTCGATGTGTCATTAGGGCTATCTGTTGTTTCCTTTAAGATGAATGAAATTTCCAGTGAATGTAGAAATATATCCTTCATTGCGTTATTTATAGCAATATCTACATCGACAAGATGAATGAGAATGAAGGGGCTTTGAAATGATCGGTTTTTGATAGCTTCTACAGAAGAGAGGTACAGCACAATTAGTATACCATCGGAATACCTCTATACTATTGATATACTGTGATGCCAAATTTCACACAGATATTATTAATGCGGAACAGAGGAACATCATATGAATGATATCTCTTATGTGTAGTGGAGTTAGATAATGTTTTTTGTTTGTTTGAGACTTTAATATATAGACTACCAGTTTTGTTGAACACATTATCAATGTACTAAAACGGTTATTTACAATGTAGGCTTAGTCGAGAAATCTCATGTGGTTACATGTGGGTTTTCCGTAAGACAATTTGAGTTTTTGGAAATGGTGTCGCAATTTTGTTTTCCAAAATGTATCACCGATGCGGATTTGATGTTTTTGGAATATCATGATGTCTTGCTGGCATCAATGAAAACTGTTGACCGCTCCTCTCTTGCAGGAAAGTAGCCTAGTGTTATGTATACTATGATTTATCCTTTAAATTTGGTGCTAATGCTAATATTATAATATGAATTAGGTCTTCGGATTATGGACGCGGAAATTCTTTAATGGACGACGGCTGAATGTTGAATGACGGACTAGACGCTTGTGTTTTTTGACTTAGCTTCCCGAAGGGCCCACGCCAACAGGGTTGAACGAAGCTTAGTGATGCAGCCTTCTCGAACCAGATATGAGTCTATCTGTGTTTGGTATTTAATGCATTTTGGAAGACCAGAACACTTTCAGTATATCGTTCTGAGTAGTTGGGATCGTTCTGTGATCGTTAAACAAAATCTTCCAGGGGGAATGAGCAAATAGAGAAGTAAAACTTCTCACACAGCATGAAATATATAGCTAGTTTACTGCCAGACATAAGCGGTGAACAGTTTATAATGATGCCGACAAGTCATCATGATGTTCCAGTTATCAAATCCGGATCCCTGAACTGTACTGTTTATATAGTCGACATAAGGCTGAGATATTTTCCTTTCCTAAAATCCATTTTCTGTCTAGCATAGATCCTACAAACTATGATTAGTGTAAACAGAAAGCCTGAATAATAACGTCGTTAAATCCGTGTCCTGTTTGAACGATACCTCAAATAGCAGCGCAGTAATTATTGCCTTATTTTATATTCAAGAACACAATCGGCGATCCAAATCAGAACGAATTTCCTTGTCACTGATTGTCGCTATATGATGGTAATAAAATTGTTGGCATGTAGCGAACCGTTGAAATTATCATTCAATGGATCCATCTAATAAGTAATTTGCATGACGGCCAGGTAATATCAAAGAATCAGCTTAAAGGGAAACTATATCGCCTCAGTGCGCGCTTTCGAGAAGATAGTAGTAGTATACAAAGAGTCAATCAGGTCCAATTGACCTCAGAAATTTGCATATTAGGGAGGTCACGGGAGGGTGACAAAAGGTCAATGAGTGCATAGTTCCGGCAGAAAGACCAATCAGCCAATCAGAAGCGAGTATTGATGTCACGTGGTGTGTGGTGGATGGTGGTGATGGGTGGTGGGTTTAAGATGGCGGCTGGTGGGTGGATGGTGGTGGTGGGTGGTGGGTTTAAGATGGCGGCTGTGGTGGGAGGTGGGTGGTAGGTTTAAAATGGCGGCTGTGAAAGATGTATTCATCCGCGGTCATGTCTGGCGGTGATTCGGTCGCGGGAAAAACCTTCCGCGGAGAAAAAGTAGTCCCTAGATAAAATGGTCCGATGGGGTCGAGTGAGGTATCAAAGTGAAGCTTAGGGGAGGGGGCATCGGTTGGGCTGGGGGTGGGTTTAAGATGGCGGCGGCTTGGTGTGTGGTGGAGGTAGGTTTAAGATGGCGGATTGTAGAAAAACGTATAAAAGGAGGCGATTTTTAGGGTAGGGATGTATTCATTGCACTACCCTGCGGAGCACTCTGACTTACCTGACCTGACCAGTCTGCCTGCCTGCCTGCCTGCCTGCCTGCTTCACCTCTAGTCTGCTTCACCTCTAGCCAGCCAGCCAGCCAGCCTGCTTGCCTGTTTTGTATGAGCTGTGGAGAACCTTTTACTATATTTCATTTTACCAGTGCAAATTCACCAGACTATTACACGGTAGCAGTTACTCAGCAGCCTGAGCCCATAGTCATGATGAATTCAGCCGACCTAGTCACGCTTCAAAAGAACCGTGTTCGCCTCATTGATGAGATGCAGCATGCGGCCGAATTATGTGATCTGCTTATGGACGATAACATACTCCTGAAACAGGGTGTCGAAGATATCATGGCGGAGAACACCACTTCACGACAAAACAGAGCTCTCATCGACGGTCTACCGCGCCGTGGCCCCTATGCATTTCCAGCCTTCGTGGAGGCGCTGAAGAAGACGGGAAATGAAGAACTAGCAGATCTACTTGAAATTCCCCTTGTAGATGATGATATCTTAGTCATGGATACCACCGAAGAGCGTACAGCTAGCAAACGTACGCACACTACCCCAGAGAGTACACCTGCCAAACGCGCTGGACGACCCAAACGGCCCCGACTAACACCGTTAGAAATACCTGAGTCAGTGCTTGAGCCAGTACCCCAGCAAGTGCCTGAGCCTGTGAAAGAAGAGGTGCAACTTCCTATGTCTGTGCAGGATATCAATAACATTATCCAGCAGGCCTACCAGGCAGCCCACACGGACATTTGGGAGCTCTCAGCCTATTTAACTGTGAGTGTCAAAGACGAACAAGTGCATTTTAACGCATCGGGCTTTAACGACAGACCCGGTAGGCATATTGCCATGACCTTAGACACCTGGCAAAAACTGGAGACCCTTGATTACGCCATCGATGCGGTTATTCGCGACCAGGGGAGTGACGAAGCGAAATTTTATGTGGGTGACGACATCTTTGTCAGCTGTGCTTATTTCAACGATCAGCTCCTGGTGCATATCCGTAAATGGAGAATGAGGTTAGATACGCAAGAGCGTGTTCCTTGTCCTCAGGGTGTCACTTTGAAATTAACGGCCTGGCGGAAGTTGCAGAGTCTCACAAGTACAATTCGTCAAGCCCTGACTTACCAGGTGTCTCACTATATTTATAAGAAGTACATCGACACAGTCCTGGATCTAATCAGACCTCGCATTCTACACTTGCGTACCCAAGCATGCGCAGGCTGTGAAAATAACAGTCCGATAGACATGCATACGTGTGTGGACACTAGTGTACCCTCATACGCGATCATCACTGAGGCACTACAGACCGTGACCGAGGTGCAAATTGCCCTGGCAGTGGAAGCTGCCTGCCCTCCCAAAATTCCACGTGAAGAGATTACTACCTACATCTACGTGCACCAGGGGCGGAAAGACGATGATGAGTTCAAACAAGTCTTGTTGCAGAACTATTGAACAAGTGTTGAAAAACATTTACCGTATTCCTACACGTTCATTGAAGTGGCTTGAGAGCGTATAATTGTATTAAAAATTCAGAGTTTTTTACTGTTAATTGTATTAAATGCAGAACTATTGAACAAGTGTTGAAAAACATTTACCGTATTCCTACACATTCATTGAAGTGACTTGAGAGCGTATAATTGTATTAAAAATTCAGAGTTTTTTTTACTGTTAATTGTATTAAAATTCAATACTCAGATATAATTGTATTAAAATTCAATACCCTGGTGAACACGTTCATTCTATTTGTGTTAATAAAAATAGTAGAAAATTAAAAAAAATGCTTGTTAGTGTTCATTCTTTTTTTTCTTTTTTTTTAAATTTAAAAAAAAAAAAAAAAAAAATTCAGCCCGCCCCCTTTTCACCCGTCCCTCCCCCCCTTTCCCCCTTTCCCCTTTTTTTCAATAATTTCAAAAAAATAGTAAAAAAAATAGTAGAAAATTAAAAAAATGGTTGTTAGTGTTCATTCTTTTTTTTCTTTTTTTTTAAATTTAAAAAAAAAAATTCAGCCTCGCCCCCTTTTCACCGCACCCTCCCCCCTTCCCCCTTCTCCCCTTTTTTCAATAATTTCCAAAAAATTGTAAAAAAAATAGTAGAAAATTAAAAAAATGGTTGTTAGTGTTCATTCTTTTTTTCTTTTTTTTTAAATTTAAAAAAAAAAATTCAGCCCCGCCCCCTTTTCACCGCACCCTCCCCCCCTTTCCCCCTTTCCCCCTTTTTTTCAATAATTTCAAAAAAATTGTAAAAAAAATAGTAGAAAATTAAAAAAATGGTTGTTAGTGTTCATTCTTTTTTTTCTTTTTTTTTAAATTTTGAAAAAAAAATTCAGCCACGCCCCCTTTTCATTGCACCCTCCCCCCTTTCCCATTCTCCCCTTTTTTTCAATAATTTCAAAAAAATTGTAAAAAAAATTTAAAAATTATTTTTCATAGGGGAGTAGGATGATGGGAGCTGGTGTTAATTTTTTGTGCTTTTTGATAGAAGTTTTCCCTTTCGGAAAGATGGGGCAGCCCTGAAAAGGGCTTTTTTTTTGTAAAAGTGTTACGACACTTGTTTTATGAGCGGTAGATTCTTTTTATTCCACCCACATGCTTCCTGCAGATTGGACACTTGATTTTTAAATGTTGTTCGCCTGCTTCAGCGCAGTGGCACATGTCTCCTATACACGTTAGCGTGACCCAACAATCTTTACAGATGCATAAATGCCCACACGGCAATACGGCGTACATGCTATCTTCGTCTGTACACACGCTGCACCTTGATTTTTTTTCTTCCTTATGTAGTTCTTTTTCCTGTCTTGAAATCTCAGCGTCCATTTGATTCATGTCTTGTCTCATACCGTTAATCTGTTCGTTGAGGCGTGTTACCTCGGCCCAAGAGCATGGTTGTGGTGTTGTTTGGGAAGCCGAAGTCGTTATAATCGGAGTTTCGGAAGCCGACGTCGTTATAATCGGAGTTTGTGTAGTCGTTGTATTTGTTGCAGGTCTATTACTGTTTAACCATGGAAGTTCTTCTTGTTCCCCATCAGTTATATCGTCATCTTCCTCATCTTCTTCTTCTATGGTCATCCTGCTGATTTCTTGGTCTTGTTCTCGACTTCGTCTTATCAACCTCGCATCTTCTTCTGCTATTACATCTCTCCGCAGCTCTTCCAGTTCTTCTTCATTTCGCCGTATCATGGTTTCGTCCGTAATAACCTGCTGAAAGCTTGTAATTATGGCCATTCCACCATCATCTCCACTGGTAACCACCTCTCTGTGTTCTCTGTGTTCTCTAGCATTTCTAGGATCTCTAGGGTGGTGGGTGAACAGTGCTCGTCTTGTATCCATGATTGTATTTTGTGAATAAATGTCAACATACTACGCGTTATTTATAGTCTAGACGGCTGGTGGGTGGATGGTGGTGGTGGGTGGTGGGTTTAAGATGGCGGCTGGTGGGTGGATGGTGGTGGTGGGTGGTGGGTTTAAGATGGCGGCCGGTGTGAGTGAGTGCAAGATTATGGTTTTTTACCTGCACACTGTATAGTGCTGTGTTACCATTGCCCAAGGATAAAAAATTTCCTAGTTTTATTTCGAGAAACCCGTTACAATTTTCAGGGAGATATTATAAGGCTGTAAGCCATAGTCTTGACGTATTTTTAGCCAGGAAAATCGATTTATTTTCAGTGTACTGGGTTTTCCATACTACCGTACTATAACGTTATGCATGTAAAAATCGCTAAAATTATTAAAATAACGGCTTAGTCTAGCGCTAGGCTGCTAAATTTTTTTAAATGCTACACTATGAATTGCCTGAGTTCAACTTGAAATAAAATTTATACGTGCACTGACATTTATTGCAAAATCACAGCCGTTTAAAATTGGGAAAGAAACACAAACATATTTTGTTCAGCGTAAATGTAGAAAATAGAATAGAACGATTTCGCTGAGGTCCGCGCTTTACACTATAAATAGCGCGCAGTATTTTTTTCAGTCATTCACAATTAGCCTGAGTGCCCAGTCATGGAGTCACCCCTGGCTGAAATCATGGATATTGACATATCAGACTTCACCACAAATGATGATAATGAAGTACAACTGCTCGGCAACATCATTAATATGGTACATGACGAACCATGGTTGGATGCTATAATGGAAGACTTATTTCCACCTCAAGCCCGGCACTACCCTCCAGCAGCCACACCCCATCTTAGTGACCCCCCAGCCACATCGCAGCTTAGTAACTTCCTAGCAGCCACATCGGATGAATACCAACGTTTTGACGACATAGACCACGTGTTAGAAACTATGTTGAAACCACAACAACAAAGCCCCCAAGCTAAAGAAAAAGCAGGAGAAACGGCACAAGAAAAAGAAGAAGAAGAAACCGGAACCGATACAGATGGAACCGATACAGATGGAACCGATACAGATACAGATACAGATACAGATACAGGAGAAGGAGAAGATGAGGAGAAGAAGAGGGAGGACTTAAGAATCACAGTACCCGAAAAAAAGAAAGACTCAAGAAAAAGAGAGAGGAAAGACTCAAGAAAAAGAGAGAGGAAAGACTCAAGAAGAAAGAGGAAAGACTACAGAAAAAACAGGAAAGACAACAGAAGCGATAGAAAAGACGACAGAAGCCATAGAACAGACCCCAGAAGCAATAGAAATAGGCAAGAGGAGAGAAAAAACAGGAAGGACGCAAGAAAACAGAGAATAAGAGAGAATACAAGAAAAATAAGCCAAAAAGAAAACGAAGACATGATCCACTACGTTTCCGCAATAACAACAACAACACTGGGATCCAACACAGAACGCCAAGCAGTCTCCTATTTACACTGCGTGGAATGCAGTAACCAATTCGCTAAATACGCTATTTCCCCCTGTGGACACCAAGCCTTGTGTGTAGCTTGTATTCATCGACATGCCCAAATACCAGCGTGTGCGGATGCTAACAAACCCCTAGTGTGTGAATTAATACCCTTGACATGTCCCGTGTGTACTGAGAGAAGACAACGCCAACAGGCCCTCTCAACGATGTAATCGCTTACATATCCAAAAGGTTCTTTTTAGAACCACCTCATCTTTCCGAAAGGGGAAACTTCTATCAAAAAAAGCACGAAAAATTAACACCAGATCCCACACACACACACATATATATATCCCTGTGCTGGTTCAAATAAATTTCAGTCCGTTATAATTCGGGCTGTAATGTTATAACTTCTATCAAAAGCACAAAATAAAAAAATAAATTTCAGTCCGTTATTGTTCGGGCTGTAATATTAATTACTGAGAGAGAAAAATTAGTAACATTCCCGGGTTCAAAAATAAATTTCAGTCCGTTATGATTCGGGCTGTAATATTAATTACTGAGAGAGAGAGAAAAAAGAAAAAAACCCTGTGTTTGTAAGAGAGAGATTAGTCCTGACAAGGACTGTTAATATTGGGCAGGGGTTGTTTTTTGGTGATGCAGTTTGCTAATAGAATAAAAGAGGGGTAATGTGGAGACCTGTGCTTTGAAATTTGTGCCAAATTATTAGAAGTTCTCTCTTTCGAAAGCATTGGTCAGCCCTGAAAAGGGCTTTTATGGTTCAATTTGATATCCCTGTTTTCTTCAGGAGGGGAGTTTTCTTGTCTACTCTCCCTTACACATTTCGCTGACTGAGAAGTACTTGTACGGTGTTAAGGTGTATTTATGTACAACATCCTCATCATCTTCGTCATCTGTGCTTCTACTGATAGGCATTTCCTCTAAAAAATTAGCGGCCGCTATTGTCTGTTGTTCCTGTTCTTCGTCCTTGGTGGCTTGTAGGAAGTCGGTGATGGACAGATCTTGAAGTGGAAATATTGTCTGTTGTTCCTGTTCTTCGTCCTTGGTGGCTTGTAGGAAGTCGGTGATGGGCAGATCTTGAAGTGGAAAATCCACGGGCGCTGGTTGTAGTATAGCGTCCGGTTGGAGTGCTGGCTCTGATGGACGAGGGGTCAGTAGCGGAGGAGAGGCAGGGTACATCGCTTCCTCCATTGTATTCCTCAGTAATTCTAACCACCCCTGCTTGCTGATGGTTCTTGAAGCGTTGATTAATTTCCGCAGATTCTCTGCTGTACCGCCTCCTTGTCCTTCCGTCTCGGCCTCGTTGGTAGTCAGCCTCGCACTCCAACCGGTTAACTCATTCAGCCAGAAATCTTTAATTTCTTTCATCATCATCCTCTTCGCACGTCTAGATATTCCTCGTCCCGTGGCCTTGCTTGTAGATATCTTAGCAATAAGTCGTTGACTCATTTTTTTCTTCTTCTCGTCTGGTGATCATATGTCAGTAAAAGGTTTTGGAATGCCCCGCATGAAGCTGGCCGCTAGCTTATATAGTGTAAGGCGCGGACCTCAGCGAAATCGCTCTAGCTGTGTCGTCTACAGCTACGCTGAACAAAATATGTTTGTGTTTCTTTCCCAATTTTAAACGGCTGTGATTTTGCAATAAATGTCAGTGCACGTATAAATTTTATTTCCAATTGAACTCAGGCAACTCATGGTGTAGTATTTAAAAAATTTAGCAGCATAGCGCTAGACTAAGCCGTTATTTTTAATGAATTTATCGATTTTTACACGCGTAACGATATAGTACGGTAGTATGGAAAACCCGGTACACTGGAAATAAATTGGTTTTCCTGGCTAAAAATACGTCAAGACTATGGCTTACAGCCTTATAATATTACCCTGAAAATTGTAACGGGTTTATCGAAAGCAAACTATAGAAGAACTATTAAAAACATAGCCTTCGTTTCAGTGCAGGGCCAACGAGCATAGTTCCGAATCATTTTGGTGCGCTGGGCATGACGCCATCTAGCGGTCGTTACAGGCACTGAGAATGGAATGTCTTTCGGCTTGAAAGGGGTCATCTCCTAATAACCAATAGGCCGGTCAAGCATTTTGGAGACGATTTCAATGTTGTCTTCTCTCCTACCTGTGAGCAAAATTCTTGTATTCTATTAGCTCAAACTTAGATAATACGGATAATTTATTCAGATGTGCATGTTGGATATCGCGATTTCAGAAGATTTTTCTGAAAATTAGCTTATTGGCTAGGGCGATTGCTATAGTTTGCATAAATATTATGCCTTTTCTCTTGTGAAGGTTCTCTTGAAAATAGAATGATCTATATTTTCGTATATAATTTATCATTGTAACGTTTAAATTGGCTGAGATACGAACTTTTCCTAAATGAGGCTAGTTAATGCATCATATGCCAAAGTCATATACGCATATACATATTTCAAATAAGTCAAACTTGGTATCTAACTGTAGAGAAATCTATGTATATTTCAGCCATACATTTTTTGTTAATTTATTGAATGCAGCAGAAAGGGAAACCAACAGCTAATTTTGTAAGCGTTTTAAATAAAAGAATAAAACACAATAATATCAGCGATAACAATAAGATTATATTCACTTATACCGATCACATTTATAAAGTTCTTGACCCTAGGCCCAAGCTGTCAGGCTTAAGATATGACTGCGCCGGTTTCCGCTGGCACAGTATGAGGCACCGAACAGACCTCGTCTCCCCGAGCTGTGCGTTTTGCCGGCGCAGTGGGAAGTAAACTTTGAGCAGGGCTTCACAGGCTGAGATCACCATAAAACGAAAGACATTTCGGTTGATATATGAAAAACTTAGAGAATTATAATCGAATCAAGTAAGGCCAAAATCGGCTCTGAAAAGGCCGAATTTTGTCTAATAATAGACAAAATCGGAATTATGACGGGTGTCCATCTCTCGTCATTTATTTCATAACCAATGCAGGTATTCTTTTAAACGAACCGTTGGCCAATAGCTAGAGGGCAGATGATTGTAATGCTGTACAGTTTTCAGCGATCAGAAAAGAACTCCATAATCTGTAGACAATTTCTCTTGCAATATTATATTATTTCAAAATATCGCGATTTAGATTATCTGCTGGGATAGTTGCTGTAGTTAACATAAAGATTCTACCTATTCTTTTGTGAAGGTTCTCTTGGGGATAGAGTGAGCTAAACATTGGTATATAATTTATTATTGTAGCGTTTAAATTGGCTGAGATAAGAACTTTTCCTGAGGAAGGCTAGTCAATGCATCATATGCAAAAATCATATACGGTAGACAGATTTAATAGCCGTTATTTCATTAAATTATCAAATAAAAGGTTTTAATGTGCATGCTCCATTTCTCTGGTTAACTTAAATGTACTGCGCGCAGGCCACTTGTTTTTTTTTTTTTTATTATCACGTTATTGTTATGACGTTGTTGTTCTGACGTTCATTGATGTTGAATAAAAAATTGATGAAAAAACACAAAAAATGATGGGTTTTGACTTTTTTTTTTATTTAAGTCAACAAGAAGGTATAGAATACAGGGTACAAATAGAATACAGGGTACAAATAGTAGGGTTAAGGTACAAAAATTCTGTCAGGAGTAGGATTCGAACCTACGCCAGCTCTTCGCCGACCAGCACTTAATACCGGTGCCTTAGACCACTCGGCCATCCTGACTTTTACATTTGTGTATCAACAGTTATAGTTCGACATTGTTCACAAGTCCAAGTAAGTGGTGCTCACACCATCGGCCAACACTTTTCGTTTCGGGTAAAAGAAAGTAAAGGCGTCTCGTTGCTGAATGTACGTCCGCATCTGGTGGTCCACCACCCGAAATCCTCGGTTAGTACCACTCGCACTGGCCTGGCTTTGCAGCACGTTCAAGTACAAGGCTTTGTCGATGTTGGGATCGCGCCGGCTCACCCCTTTGCAGCTAAACTTATTTTCGTCTCCTCCTCCTCCGTAACAGTAATACGTCTTGGAGGAGAGACCAATCATAGCATCCCCACTCCACTCCAGCTTGAACAGGCCCGGCGTACGCTTATCGTACTGGTAATGGTCACGTCGAGGTAGCCACTGGTCCCGTTCCGCTTCATACTGGGTACGTAACTCCGGTTTCACCAGGGACTCCCAATCCGCATTAGAGACGGCCATGTAGGCCGAGTCGGTATCCATCTCCATGAGTTGCCAGTCTGATGGATTAAAATACACACCCATAAAATCATAGAGAAACTGCAGCATCCTCAGCTTGGCCACCTGATATGAATGACGATTATGGATTATGAATGACGGACTAGACGCTTGTAATACATCCAATCTGCAGGGGTAGGTTGTAACGGATAGTCTTCTTGGCTGAAGTGACTTCATAGGTGTCGTCATTGATGACCTCCACGGATAGAAACAGAGGAGAATTCACTTTTTTGCGGGCTTGGGCAGTAGTACAAATGTTCACGTTGACGTGCTTATCCTGGTTCGTAACTGTTTTTCCGTAATAACCATTGCCAGTCAACTTCCAACATTCACCGATGATGGCCTCACTCGGGTATTCATCACCTTGACGACGGGCCGACGTCACGATGTCGGCATTCTCCGCAAAACAAGCGTCGGGTACGTACTGTATCACTTGGTATATTTGGGTAATTTCCAAACCGTGGTTCATGTACCACTGCAGTAAGGGGGTGCCCAGCAAGATTTTCTCGGCCCACATACTACCAATCAACATGCGTCGAGGTTGAGGCAAACACTCGTGTTGCTCCGCATAGGTCCTCATGGTGTCCCCAATATCAGCCCGACCCACCAGCGTGTTCTTAAAGATGGGAGGGCACTGGGCGAAGAGAGGCTTGAGAGTGTCGGGAACATGCAAATCACATTCGACAAAGCCGTAGAGGTCCCCCGAACGAATGGCGTCGAACATCTGTGGCAGACTCAGAAGTCGCCGACGACTCAAGGGGTACTCGCGCTCTTTTAGGAAACGTCGTAAATGGGGCAGGGCCTGGCACATCGTGTGAAATTCACACTCCCACATTTCAATCAGATGGTATCCTCTCTCTTTCACATAATCACCGTTCGCCACCACTTCTTCCCGTAATTCTTGCGGTGTTTTTCCACGTCGCTCGTTGAAGCGTCCAGCGCTGAAATGGCATTCGTGGCCGTGCCAATAGCAACCGTAAAATTGGAATACGGTGGGTGTGCTACCCACCAGGGCAAACCCATCGACGGGAAGTCGACGATCTCCTATGCGCTTCTCTGTGGCGTTGGTCTGGTGTCGTATATAAATCGCCCGTCGATAGGCTTCCCAATCCAACCACTGATCAGCCAGATGCTTGTAGGGTGTGCGTTGCGGTGTAAAATGCCGATCTTCCGCCAACCAACGTGTATAATGGCCACTGGGCATAGGTTGGGCCAGCGACCACAGGTACAAGGCATTCGCATCGAAACCGATGATCTTAGCACAGGGTTTTCCACTGGGGAGAGTAGTGACGTCCTTCTCGTGATAACGGTGAAAAATAAGACTCGGGCCGCCCACAATGTTCTGCTTTAGACAATCATGCATGTCTGCATCTTTTGCTGTATCAGCGAGAAGTACGTAGCACACTCTTGAAAAAGATGGCGAAGCGCCAGACCCGGTAAACTCAAGCACTCCTTGAAGATGTCGACGTGCATTTGGCGACGAAAGAGTTGCACCATTTTCTCGGCCGCTTCCAGGAAAGGAACCACATCTAGGTTATTATACCATATCAGGAAATCTCGCAAGGTCTGCATATGTTGATCGTTCCATACCTGCTGTAGTTCCCGGTACGTGTCTTCCGGACATTCCACTTGCTTCAAATCATCAAAGAAGGCGTGCCGGGGTGGCAACTGTGTTTCCTGCAAACGGTCGAGCGATGATATATACGTGTAAGGGAACCTCCCTTTGGTTTGTGCACAGTTATAGGCCTTGCCCCACTGATCATAGCTACAATTAGGAGCTAAGTAGTTCCGTACATCCAGGAAATGCAGTGATGTGGTAGTGAGGGCCATATGATTATTGATCTTCTTGATCACGGACTTGAGGGTATTCGACTGGGCCAAGTAGGGGTAAAGAAATTCTTTCACCATGTTCAAATCATAGCGTCCCGAATTGAAACCTAGCACCGGTAACTGACCTAGATATTGTAGGAAGCGCACTTTCAATTTCTCCGCATACGGTTTCGGTAAAGGCACATCCTGCGACTGCAGAGGCTGCGACTGCAGGGGCTCCGACTCGGACTCCGACTCTTCATCGTCACTAAACGCTACACCCGGTATAGGAACCCGATCGTCCAGCTGGTCCAGTACGTCCTGGAACTTGGACACCAATAGTTCTGTACTAGCCGCACTGACTTGCTCTAAATACTCCATCATGCGGGTGATCAACTCATGGGATTCCCCCGTGGACACGAAACACACCGGAGCAGCGTCATAGCCAGGTACGTTGCTGGAAATACTGACACTCAGAGGAATATGGCGCTGCGTCCACTGCGTTTTCGCTGAAAACATGTCCATGGGCTCCAACAGGGCCTCAAAATCGTAACACGCCCGGAAGGGAAAATAACGATCCGCCTCCGGTATGATCACACCCTCATCGGCCAGTTCCTGGAAAATAGTAGGCGTATTATGATACACTCCACCCGGATATACTCGCTTGACACTGTTGTCACAGATTTTCTCGTGGCGATGTAAGTTGTAAGACTTTTTAAACACCCGATGGCATTGGGCACAACTGAAAGACTGAGCGTACTGGCTCATATTGTAGATCAGCCATTGTCGTCGAACACATTGACTTTCATCGTAGCAGCATACCGTTCTGTTGAACGACGAACCAATTCAGCCACAAATGTATCCTCCTCCTTGCATCGTAATCGGTATACAAAGATATTGATGTTGAACAGTGTTTCCACGTCATCCAAATTCTTGAACGGTACTCCACGGAAGTGCCGCTTATCCAAGTCTTGCTGCTGTAAATACTGTTCCCAATAGTCATTGGCCACTCTGTCACAACACTTGGGGTTACACTCGTCCACATGCACGGCCAAACACCGAAACAGACATTTCCGGTCTTTGTAGGGCCCATTTCTCCCTCCTGTTAATGCATACAGGCCGGGTCGATGAAGCAACCACGGGGGTAGTAGTACAGGAGCACCGATAGGATGATCTCTCATTTTCGTGACGAAAAATGTGACGTTAGTCACCATTTCCACAAGCCATTGGGTATTGGGGCGTTGCAACCGGGCCCATTCCAATGGATCCAACGTAGTGAGTTGGTCGATGAGTGGCTCCAGAGAAATCGCATCCGTCACCGTGAACGGCTGATCAAACACATAGGTATTATTGCTGGGATAATAATACCGCACCTGATCCGTCTCCTTGTGCCGTAAAATGTACCCGAATGTCATATTCAACTTGAACGCTGTCACCTGATCTGTGAAAATGTTCTCGGCATAGGTAGACAGATACGTGAGGTCCTGCAGCCGAAAGTTATACAAGTCCAATAGACGACGGTGACGGTGAAAACAATGGCGTATGGTAGCCCAGTGACGTTGATAAATGTCCCTGACACGCTCGTCTTCAGGCAAGACTTCAACCGGAGGTGCTGCTGGGTCCCAGGGAAAATCTTCTCCACGTCTCATGCTTTTCGTCTCATACAAGCGGATAGGCAAGCAGACAGACAGGCAAGGCTGGCAGGCTCGTCAGGTCAGGTAAGTCAGATTGCACAGGCAGGCAGGCTGGTCAGGTCAGGTAAGTCAGAGTGCTACGCAGGGTAGTGCAATGAATACACCCCTTCCCTAAAAATGGACTCCTTTTATACGTTTTTCTACAATCCGCCATCTTAAACCCACCACCACCACCCACCCACCAGCCGCCATCTTAAACCCACCACCACCATCCACCCACCAGCCGCCATCTTAAACCCACCACCACCATCCACCCACCAGCCGCCATCTTAAACCCACCACCACCATCCACCCACCAGCCGCCATCTTAAACCCACCACCCACCACCACCATCCACCCACCCAGCCGCCATCTTAAACCCACCACCACCACCACCATCCACCCACCGGCCGCCATCTTAAACCCACCACCCACCACCACCATCCACCCACCAGCCGCCATCTTAAACCCACCACCCACCACCACCATCCACCCACCAGCCGCCATCTTAAACCCACCACCCACCACCACCATCCACCCACCAGCCGCCATCTTAAACCCACCACCCACCACCACCATCCACCACACACCACGTGACATCAATACTCGCTTCTGATTGGCTGATTGGTCTTTCTGCCGGAACTATGCACTCATTGACCTTTTGTCACCCTCCCGTGACCTCCCTAATATGCAAATTTCTGAGGTCAATTGGACCTGATTGACTCTTTGTATACTACTGATAGTCCTTGAGGATATTATACCCAGAACATGAACCCAAAATCGCTTCAAACAGTATCATATCAAATCTTGGCTAAGAGACGATTGTAAGAAGCACATGGGGATTTTATTCGAAGTGACAGAATTACCCAGAAATGAATTTATGAAGCCAGATTAAGCAACCGGCATTTGTATCTTTGTATCTTTCCAATATAATATACAAAGGTCAGGTGTAACATATCGTTGTCAGCCATCGTTCATATATAATATCCGCGTCCGTAATCAAAAGTTCAATCATAGTTTTATTTAGCAAGCGTCGGATCCGACATTCAATATTTAGTAGTCGTCAATACTTAAGCTATTTCGTATGACAGCATCAATACCAGATGTGGATAAAATGAAAAAAATAATTAAAAAAAACAACGCAAGTTGGTTCCCTACAAGAGAGAATTGGTCAAAAATTGTCAATGATGTCAGCAATAAATGATGACGTTCTTCGCATAAAATCCTAATCGCTGACCATTATTCTTTATCCGAATGAATTTTCAATGCGTTTTCCAGAGTACGTAACTCAGTCACGCTTTGATTGTGAATGCTCGTTCATTTGAACACCATGGAGACGTAAAACACATGATATTCAAACGAACTTCTCCTTCTCCAAACTCTAAGCAGGGATAAAATAAAATATACATACACACAAACACAGAAAGAATCGGTCAGCATGTTGTTCCAATAGCCAAAATTCTAACAATCCGTGTTAGTCTATAAAGCATAGGAAAATAACTGGAATGTAACACCTTTTGAGACAAACTGGTTTTATTGAACACGAGCTTTCGCAGATAAATTTGCTATACTCAGGTGTGAGGTGAGATTTGATTGATTGAAATTGTAGTTTTCGGGTCGCTTCCCGTACGGATTTCGCAGCTCATCAACAGAATGCGTTATTTATTTTCCATTATAAGTTTCTTTCTTTCAATTCATAGATTTACAAGCACTATCGTTTAAAACAATTAACAAGCGATGAGAGAATTAAAAATTTAAAATTTAAAATTAAAAAATGAAGAAGCAGATTTATCTGCGAAATCTCGTGTAAAATAAATATAGTTAGTCTCAAATGGTGTTACGTTCCCGTCTATCTACAAATTTAAAAATGTTTATGTACAAGTTCGACTTTATCAATATAAGATCAATACCAATATAATACAAAGATTATAGAGAGCCTCTATGGTGTAATAATAGCAGTGGTTCTGAGGTGAGATGGTCAACATAATTAGTTGGCCTGAGATGCATTCTGAGCGTTTTCCAGGAATTAAATTAGCACATCATCATTTGTCAAATATCAATATTATATTTTGTTCTCTTTGTCATCTTGAAAACACAATAATAATGCACAATAACACAATAATAACTTTCCCAAAATAACTGCGCGTAAGATAAACATTGAGCACACTGTTATAAATCACACCGTAAATTAACAGTTAAATGTACTGGCAGAAAAGGTGCCAGTACACTCAACTGTAAAATTACGTTGCACCGTATTTTACAATTACCGTTTTTTAACATGCTTTATACTGTAAAATGTTGCACCGAATTTTATAATTGCCGTTTGTTAACAGGCATTCAACTGTAAATTTTATTAGGTTGCACTGTAATTTACAGTTACCATTTTTTAACATTACGTGGCACCGTTGGAAGGCCGAAATGGTCATTGCTCGTTCGCGTGTTTCAGCTTCGTATTTACAAATACTGTCTCAACAGGTTTCGTAAATAATCACGAAGAAATCTGTGAAATTATTACACGAATGTACGCGCTGTAGGCGTCGTTATGTGGCTCAGAAGATTGGCTTCCTCCTTTGCAAACTCTCGAATGAGTGCAAGAAAATCTCCCGGATTATCACTGGGGTCAGCTTGGCGTTATACTGAGAGTGTAGTTGACATTGTTGGCAGATTGTCCGTCTCCATGGGATGTAATTGGTCAGAGCTATCCAGAGTCTCAATGGATCCCATATCTTCGCATGTATCGTTGATCCGGACCTTGTTGTAGCGACCCTTCGTTACCGACTGCTTCACTTAAATATATTAAATAACAAGCGTCTGGTTCGTCATTCATAATTCAGCCGTCGTCCATTAAAGAATGTCCGCGTCCATAATCCAAAGAACTATTCCCCGGGTTAAGCGGAATTAGACACAAGTTACGAAACGTAACGCCCTAGATATTGCACGCTACGCTCGTATTTTGCTATCAGCATGCGATATGTATCGCCAAATTTGAGTGAAGCCGCTTGGTGGTATAGCCCTGTTTTATAAGTTTCTGCAACAATGTTTTGTGACGTTGATTAAAATCGTCACATTTAACACAGGATCTAGCAAATGCTACTAGGCGAGATATGTATACGCTATATGCAGGTCCCACTGGAATATTACTGTCCAGGAAGGGATAGTTTAAGATATCGAAATTGTAATCATCTCTTTTGTCATAAAGTCGACGAGAGAGAATGCCCGCTTCATTTTTATAGAGATATAGATCTAAATATGATGTGGCTGTAGGGCTATCTGTAGTTTCCTTCAAATCCAGTGAAGGTGGATATATATCCTTCACTGCGTCATTTATATAGCGATTATCCACAGCGAGAAGATCGTCTATATAGCGTTTGGTGAATGAGAAGGAACGGGCTTTGAATGGATCGGTTTTTGAAAGCGCCTGCATATAATCGTATTCATAAGAGAACAGATATAGGTCAGCCAATAGGGGTGCACAATTAGTACACATTGAAATACCTATATGCTGTTGATATATTGTGTTGCCAAATTTCACATAGATATTTTTAATGAGAAATTCAAGCAACTCTATAAACAAAGAAACATCCCATGAATAATATCTCTTGTATGCAGTAGAGCTAAAGAATGTTTTATGGCTTCCGACATTAATATATCTACGATCAGTTTTCTTGAACACAGATATTATTAATGAACTTAGACGGTCAAAACGGTCCTGATGAGGGATTGTAGTATAGAGAGTCGAGAAATCCCATGTCGATACATGTCTGTACGGTATGTGACTTTTAGCATCAAGTTCTTCCGTAAGACATTTTGAGTTTTCCAATATCCACATACATTCAACGCCAGAGTTTTTAGAAATAGTGGCGCAGTACCTTTCCCAAAATGCTTTTGCCTCCTGAAGGGCCCTTGTCAACAGGGTTGAAGGAAGCTTGGTGGTGCAGCTTCTAGAACCAGCTATGAATCTAGCTTTGTATGGTGATTTATGCATTTTGGGAGTCCAGTATACTTTTGGTATGTCGTTATGATTGGTTGGAAGACGAATACCTTTTTCCCTGAGAAACGTGTCTCTAGATGACGAACTTACAACGATTATTATGGTTTAAGAATACTGATCAGCGATACGGATTTTATATTTTTGGAACATCATGATGTCTTGTCGGCATCATTGAAAACTGTTGACCGCTTCTCTCTTGCAGGGAACTAGCCTATGTTTATGTATACTATGATTGTCCTTTTGAATTTGGTGCTAATACTGTTATATGGAATATGGAATAGGTCTTTGGATTATAGACGCGGATATTCTTTAATGGACAACGGCTGAATTATGAATGACGGACTAGACGTTTGTAATTGTGATTGTTAAATAAATATTCCAGAGTAAATGCAGTTTGGGAGCAAGTAGACGTATTTGATGATGATACGTTTACACTCAAAGTCCCGATTATGAACGTCAGTTTATGAAGTAATAATCTTCTTGAACGTTCGCCTTTTATGTTCAATTATATTGTTACGTCAGCTTTTACCGTAACAGAAAGAAGTCAAGGATTAACAATCAATATTTATTTACAATACTAAAATCATATACAATTTAAGTAAGGTTATACAACAAATAGATGGATGAAATATAGTCCTACTATTCAATGCTATCCCGGTGTACACTTTACAGTCCTTGCTGACGCGCACGAATCACTCTTCTGAATAATGGTAATCCAACACTGCTTAGTTGCACACAGTCCCAGTAAATGTCCAATATCCGATAGCCGTTAACAAATAGCGTAGATTATGCAGCAGCCAACAGTTAATACACAGGAGTATATATTCTAGCAGTCCGTAGTTACAGGTAAATCCAGATAGTAACACAGTATAACAGACCCACATAAAAAGCTAGTTTGAATTCCCTCTAGAATGATATTTATACTCTATGTGGCATTCCAGATCATTCTGCCAATCAAGAAGCTTCCAGAATGCACAGCATTACCGCATCATCTGACCTAGATGCAATTTACAATAGCCTTCCAGAAAGCTCTAAGTGGTTGACCCACATAATAGTACGTAAACAAGCTTGCGTCAGCCCTATATTCTAGAAACATCCACCATGTCTAATAATAGACATCAATACCATGACAATATATCGTGTGAATAGTTTAACTGTAAAGCTGATCGACTAAAACATTTACCAATCATTGGGGAAATGAATGAAATATTAAATACATGTATATAAACTATTTATATAGAAAAGTGATCCATGAATTGTTGAAATAAATACTTTTATGTACGAAACTAGTTTAAGTTCACAAAACCTTGCCACCAAAATATTCAATTACTCTAAAGCAGTCGATCAGTTTGACTGGAAGTGTACACGTCTGGAGGCTATAGTTTTGATTGTGAATCATCGAACTGTATCTAAATACCATGCAAGTATGCTGTAACTGGTGACCTTGATATAGTGAGTGATGAAGATCTAAAAACACTCCTGGTGAAGGGACTTGAATATAGAGAGCCGTCACATTGACAGTAATACCCTTCCCCAAGCAAAACAAGTACTGAGAAACCTCAGTTCGCAAGAAGTTCTATCAAATCTCAAGAGTAAATTCGTTATAGTCCCAGTATATTATATTATTTGGACAAAGCTCCAAATAATATAATATTCGTATGTAAATATTATTATTACCATCTGCTGGTTAAGGAAATGAGTATAAGCACACCATCGTCAAATACGTCTACTTATTCCCAAACAGCAGTTACTCTGGAAGATTTATTCAACAACCACAACACGTTTCTCCGGGAAAGAGGCTCACAAACTGTTTCGAGAGAAGTTACACAAGAGTGTTTTTATCACAGGTTGCGTAAAGAAAGCATGCATACAGTTTATTTCGTCGTTGGTTGTGAAGCAGAAGAACCCGTACAAATGTAAGGTCCCTTTATCATTTCCACATCGGTCATATTTGGATTGGCCATCACATCTTCCAATAGCTGTTCCATGCGTCTGACCAAACCGGTTGGAAATTCCCAATTGATGTACCCAAAATTCTGATTAGATTTGTGATGTTCATCTTAGGTGTCGATCTTTGGCGTGTTTTCACTCTAGATTACAAGCGTCTAGTCCGTCATTCATAATTCAACCGTCGTCCATTAAAGAATATCCGCGTCCATAATCCAGAGACCTATTCCGTATAACAGTATCAGCACAACACTCAAAAGGACAATCATAGTATACATAAACATAGGCTAGTTTCCTGCAAGAGAGAAGCGGTCAACAGTTTTCAATAATGTCGACATCAGATACTGACATGGCATCCGCCCTGATCCAAGAAAAGCATGTGTCACGAAGAAAAATAGAATGGTCAATAAGAACTGGTTAGAATATGGTGACATAACCAAAGGTCCGTATTCATGAAAGAGTCCCAGTTTCTACTTAGAAACAATTGGCAAGGAAGATCATTTGCCATGATTCATTATTGTGACAGATGCCAACTGAATCCAACCCAGCACAATTTTTTTCAGGTTCTCATCAGTAAACTTATACATTACAAGCGTCTGGTCCGTCTTTCATATTTCAGCCGTGGTCCATTAAAGAATATCCGCGTCCATAATCCAAAGACCTATTCTATATTCCATATAACAGTATTAGCACCAAATTCAAAAAGACAATCATAGTTTACTTAAACATATACATACCAAGCACTACATAGACTTCCACTCCAACCACCAATTAATACACAATCTGTAAGCAGATATGCCAGCCTTACTACTGAAACACCGATAAATCAAAGGAACAATAAGGAACAATGAAATGTGCAATAAGGTCTCAAACTATGCGGTTATAAACAATGGCATCTCAAAATGCTAGATTACAACGCATACCTTGTCTAGTCCGTGTTGAACATACTTCAAACATATTTCCAACCCACCAACCCCTTTACACTGCGAAAAAAAAGTGTTGTTTTAACACAATTTTGTGCTAAAAAGGCTTCAACACAAAATGTTTTGTGTTGAAATCAACTTGGCTTGTGTTAAACTTAATATATCAACACAAAATTGTGCTGAGTTCAATACAAATTAGTGTTGATTCTTACACAATTTGTGTTATTTTCAACACAATTCTGGTGCGAAAATGGCTTCAACACAACTTTTTTCGCAGTGTAGACATATTCTTTCTCAGAATCATGTTGCATGTGACAATGAATGCCTTTCACCTAACACAGATCCCACAAGACAGATTCAGGTGAACAGTCAACTAAATGATCTGAATTAATTCGCGTCCGAAACAACCGCAAATAGTGAAGCAATTAATGCATTAATTGTATCCCAAAAACTATTAATAATTCAAATCAGAACACATTTTCCGATCGCTGATTGTCGCTTTATGGTCTCGATTAATTGAATGACAAGTATATAACGTTCAAACTATAATCCGATCGATCTGACTAGTTTGTAACCTGTATCATTACGCCAAGCATACACTGGTGGTAAGGACATAGCACTGTGTAAAGTTTTGAGCATACTTTGCTGAATTTCAAAATAAGTTTGAGAAAATTTGACAAAATATCATCATGTTTAGCAAATGCCATATTTCCTTACTGAAGGAAGTGTTTTTTATCAGTTATATTAAGGGTAAACCAGCAAATTAACATCAAAGCCCATGCGTTTTAACCCTACCTTTCCACCCTATCTCCGGAACGACACAAAATTGCTTACCCCTTCGAGCAGAATATCATAGGTAAATTCAAAATGAAGGTCATGAGGGTATGACTGAAGTATTGCGTTTTCGTCATTTTTCTTCAAACTTTTAGCTTTTGTATGTATAAAAGTTCCCAAATACATTTTTTTGCATCACATAACTATTTTCTAATTTACTATTCAGCTTTGCTGGAAAAATTGCATAAATAAATGAATGAAAAAATGACCGACAAATCTACCGAAAAAAGTAAAGGGAGATATTGTGAAAGGGGGAGAGAGGACGTCGACGTCGCTGTCGGCGTCGGTGGGTCCCTCCCTAGAAATGATAAGGTTTTTGGTTAAACAAATAAAAATATCAAGAAAATTTCAGAAAAAGAATATTGAAAAAAATATGGGAGGTTGGTATTCCTTTAAGAGGGTCAGTTATGGTACTACCCCAGGAGATTCTAGAGATGCTCCAATGTTAAAATTTAATGATAAAGTGTTTTGTTTAGCAAAAGTGCACGTGTACATCTGAACATAGAAAGTTTGCTGCAGTTATCACTGGATGATTATGAAACTTGGTGCACATGTTTCAAATGATTAGAGGATGTGCCTGTGTTATTTACGAGATGAAATATTAATTTTTGTCCAAGTTATGAGGGTTTCAACTTAGTGATTTGCCAATGAATGTACATACATGTACACTTGTGCATGGAAATTTTGCTGAAGCTGTCAGCTTTTATTGGATGACTGTGACACTTCCCACAAATGTTATATATGATTTGAGGATGTACATGTGCTATTTGTGACATGAAATAATTTTTTTTGTCCAAATTATCGCGGTTTGGACTTTTCCAATGGTAAGGTTTTTGTTAGACAAAACATTACATGTACGCCTCTATATGAAAAGTTTACTCTACATGTATGCTTTCAATACTGCTGTAGCTTCAGTGGATCACCCCAAAAGTCGAGATGCTGGGGGTCTCAGAACGCTTGTTAAGATTCCTGGTGATGGTTTGAACAATTTACCCTACGATATAGTCTTTTGGGCGTCTTGCCAATATACTGTTGACCAAACTTCTTACGTGAAACTAAATAAATACGATTAGTTGAAGAACAACTAAGGTTAACAAAGGAATTAACAGAAAAAGACTTTCCAGTTAATAAACAAGTGAATGTAGATAAAGAGGCAACCTCTATGTCCACATCTGAAACTGTAAATTTATCATAACTGAAATTAGATGCTAGATGATTGGTGTCAAAACCTTGCTTAGCCATGTGGAAATATTCGAAACTTTAACTGAAAAGGGACTTATTGCATATCCGTCCATATTTATGAATCCGTATTCACACTCGGTCGAGAAAAAGAATTCCCGCGTCAATAAACGAAAGATCTATGTCGTATGAGAGCACCAATTCCAAAAATAATAATAATAAAATAAGTAATGAAATAGAAGTAATAAAAACACAAAATGGTTTCCTATAAGATAGAAGCGGTTAATAGTTTTCAGTTATTTTAGTCTGTTGTTCAAGCATCATTCGCTAGAAAAGATAGAAGAAACTGTATTGAAACATCGCCCCCAAAGATAAAGAAGCTTTTTTCCATACAACTGATTTTCTGAGTTCATCTTCCCCTTTCTAAATGCCAGGAGAACAGCTTAAATTACGAAGATAGATCGAAGAAACCACGTTAAACGTTCCTTTATAATATGGTTCAACGAAGCCTAATTGGACATTCCCGAGACGGAACTCTCTAACTGCAAAAGGCGTAAAACGACATCGTTGCCCATGTGACGTTACGGTGAGTAACAAAAAAACACACAAAATGACCGCCAAAGCCCAAAATCACCAGCGGACATCCTTAAAGCATTGCTCTGTGCCTAACTTTGATCCGACGTCATGTGGGCAATGGCGTCGTTTTGCGCCTTTCATGGCTAAAGAGTTCTTTCTCGGGACTGTCCTACTGGCCGTTACTCTGTAATTCCTTCCGAACATCCCAAAAATGTCATTGAGCGCGGCCTTCAGAAAACAAATCACCAGGACTCAGTCGGCTTGTTCGACTGGTTCGCACGACTTACGCTAACTGATCTGGGTAAGCGAGATTATTGTTCGACTGATCCGTGACGTCATTGAAGAGTTAGGCCCGAGTGAGTCCTAAGTAACTCACTCGCTGAGCAAAGTAGTAGAGTTGAAAATGGCGGCCGCAGTCAGCCGTTGACATCTCCAGAGAAACGCGACCTCATGGATGGCACAGTTCGCTCGGTTCTAACTAAATTTGTCAAATTGTTGCATCTATAGTGAAAGGTAAATATAATTCGATTACAAATTTCAATAATTGCATGTTGTTAAAAAATTTGCTGACGCGATGAGTCTAAAATCGTTCGACTGTATGAAGCTTAGTCGGGTGATCGGTGACGTCTCTTACTCGACTCTGGAGTGACTCTAGAGTGACCTTAGAGGTTCGCCGAATACGAACAATATCGATTGAAGAAGACTGCATTTGAAACACAGGAAATCCAGAAGCTTAGTGGATAGTAGAAGGTTGATCTGATGACACATCAAACATGAATCCAAAGATCTTCTTTATTTGGCTCGCGTGATCAGATATTCGTCAAAAAGTTCAGATAACAAACATCGATCATATTGGGAGATTCCATTGTACAACACTTCAGTTAGGTAGTTAGCTGGGATATAAAACATTAGGAATTGGGCGAGTATATTATACTGGTTTATTGATTGATGGAAATGCAAGTACAAAACTTGGTGGCAACGTTCAATATCATTCGTAATATATTAATTGATTAAGGAATCATAACGGAGGAAAGCTTCACTTTTCGAGACAAGAGGCGCCATCGGAGGGACAGATGGGCGCTCAGCATGTCGTATATCGATGTATGCTGGACAGCCCATGGTCTGTAAGGTATAAGAGACAAATAATGGATGCAGTGTAACTTTTAAAAAAGGCATACATATTCATCTGGCTGATAATGGCGGGAGATAGGCGAGTGAGCTGATCGTGAATGAAGAAAGACGAGTGAGCTGACAATAGTATTTCGAGCCATGGGCCCACTATTAATAGAGAAACCATAACAGACAGGCGAACCCATGAAGACATTTCTACAATATTGGCATGCATCAGAACCACCTTATAGCTTTCATACATGCATAAAATAACAATATGGAGGAAAAATATATTAAAAAACTAGTTTTCAATTATGACAAATGTGTTTCATGAATGCGACGGACATAATCAATGGCGATAATTCTAGATTGTATCAAGTTTTTTAATTACATTCTTTCGTATCCCAAAATGCCGCTTTATGGTGACAATGAAACTGTTGGTACGTAGCGACCCGTTGAAATTATCAGTCGTTTGCTAGCACTTCATATCAATCAATAATTGTCGGTTCCCAATTCAACTCTGCATTATTGCGTTCTCTTGCAAAGGCGGTCCCAGTGGACATCATACCTAAAATCAGTAAGCAAACCTGACAAAAACACGGTATGTGGGAAGCAACTAGGAATTTCAGTATCTGTTAAACTCATACACGGATGGAACATCAAACAACCTTCGTGACAAACCCAGTATCTGATTGTTTGTCTCATTATACTGAAGACAATAATTCGAATTTACACATTGATTAAACAAATTGCAAGTCTGACACACTATTTTACTCTGCTGCACTTTACCCACAAAATCGATGCTTATTACCAGACAAACATCTCCCGAACTTCGGGTAAACTTTGATCGTAAAAAATGACATTGATTAATCGATGTCCAATAAATAGCCATCATATTATTGCAATCTTATGTGGCCAAAATACAATGTTGACGGTCGAAATAAAATTTCCCGATCGCTTATTACCGCTTGATCCAAGATGAAACTTGACATGTTTGCTGCATGCACCGGTACGTTGTAATCATCATATTAAATGATCTCCAAAGTTAATAATATATACGGTGGCAAAAAAACATATCAGTCATCTTTCCGTTCTAACAGGAGTGTCGCCTCTAAAGGAAAGAGTCCCTGGGAACATATCTATTACCGCTAGAGTGTCAGAACGATTGAGTCAGATATTTTGGGGTATAGACGTGACGGACCCAATTAAGATTTTGGGTTAAATTCTATTTTAATCCAAACATTGTGGGTTCTTTTGATTCATATTTTTTGGATACGTCACGTCTATATCCAGTCCTTGTGACAGTGTATCCAGACAGCGCAACAACATTAGAACAACGTTAATATTAGTTTCATGCAAACGTTGTATAACGGTCATTTATTGAATTAATTTTGAAAAGACGTCAGGCGACGGTATCGCCCAAATGTCGATATTGTGGCAACGTATACATGATAACGTTTGAGTAATTTTAAAATACGAACGTTGATGGAACTTCGACATTTGGTTGATATCTTCGCCGGACGTCTTTTCAACGTTAATTCAATTAACAAAATGGCCGTTAAACGACGTTGCCTGAAACCAAATATCAACGTTGTTTCAACGCAGTTGTGCTGTGAAGGTACATACACGTATACAATATCAGTCTCAGCACGTTCTTTTGAAAGCGACAATAATTCATATCCACTCACTCACTCAGCAAGTTCTTTACAGATCATGACCGAGATATAATCTGTCGAAAATGCTTGGGGACGAGGCTTATTCATAAATGAATTCAAAAGGCTTGAATATTAACCTAACGACATTTGTAACATTTGTTATCCGCAAAGCGGCTTCACGCGAAAACGTTTCGATTGTATTATGATGAAATATGATGAACTATTAAAAATATACATCGATCTGAATTTGCGGGTCATATTTTATCTTAGTCACATTCCATATTCCCAACATTATTGGTCCAATTGATCGTCATAAACAGTCAATGGTATTGATTCTAACTCATTCAGTATTCTCTAATGAACGAATTTATACGCAATTGTGGCGATGCTATTCTCAGAACCAGATCGGTATACCATTAATATGGAGTGTCATAACATTGGAGCGTTAAAAATTTGATCTCCAGCGAAGAGAGATTGTCAAACGTTCATACAGAATAGAGTCCCCGATTACAGAATAGAGTTCGCTGTTACAGAATGGTTACAGAATAGAGTTCTCGGTTACAGAATAGAGTTCCCGGTTACAGAAGAGAGTTCCCGGTTACAGAATAGAGTTCCCGGTTACAGAATAGAGTTCCCGGTTACAGAAGAGAGTTCCCGGTTACAGAAGAGAGTTCCCGGTTACAGAATAGAGTTCCCGGTTCCTATTCATACGAATATTGCACTGTCGGTTCCTGAAAGCTAAAATTATCTACATTTTGAATGAATTAGATTTAAGACGAACGTTACCGGTTGCGTTTCCTGGCTTATATATGGGAAACGTCGACATGTATAATGTATCTCTTGTCATATCGTGCGGAACCAGAAAACTGTCTCTTATAGAAAAATGTCTCTCAATTTAATTGGGATATGAATCGTGATTTGGAAAAGCCTAAAATAATTGGGGAAAATTTAGATAGGGCAGTAAGACTGAATTTACATGTATCTTCGCAGGTTAAATGTACTGAATGTAAATTTTTACAAGTATTTCAAAGGGAAGTTTGAGCGCTTGAGAAAATCTCGAAGTGAAAAATAATTGAACAGAATCTCGGAATACGCATGAATCGTAACTATGCGCGCCACTGAATGCATCCTTGCTGGATAGCATTATTGAATTTAAATGGTTTACAAGTGTTTCAAGGGAAGTTGAGAGATCTTGAGATATCTGGAAATGAAATGTCATACAACAGAATGTCGGTGTGGTTTGGTAGCTTTCAACACTATGGCGAAAACACATCGTATTATCCCTGCACAGTAGTATACAGTCCGCAAGTAGACGGCAGTTTCACCCGGATGTAACGATGACGTCACAATTGGTGGTATGTAAGCGTGATTCTGATTGGATGGTGGGTGGTGGGGAGGATTGGGGCGTGTGAGAGGGGGCGTGGCCTATGAGGTCACTGGGTTTTTCCCCTATGAGTGCACTTGCACTGGGTTTTTCTTTTATGCAAATGAGGTCATTGGGTTCATTGGGTATATTCAAGATGGCGGCTTGTTTTTGTAGGTTAGGGGTGGTCGGATTCAAGATGGCGGCTTGTTTTTGTAGGTTAGGGGTGGTCGGATTCAAGATGGCGGCTTGTTTTTGTATGTTAGGGTGGTCGTATTCAAGATGGCGGCTTGTTTTTGTAGGTTAGGGGTGAAGGTCATTGGGTTCATTGGGTATATTCAAGATGGCGGCTTGTTTTTGTAGGTTAGGGGTGGTCGGATTCAAGATGGCGGCTTGTTTTTGTAGGTTAGGGGTGGTCGGATTCAAGATGGCGGCTTGTTTTTGTATGTTAGGGGTGGTCGTATTCAAGATGGCGGCTTGTTTTTGTAGGTTAGGGGTGGTCGTATTCAAGATGGCGGCTTGTTTGTGTGTGTTATGGGTTTTCCCCAGCCCTCATTTGCATATGTTCAAGATGGCGGCTTGTTTTTGTAGGGTGGGGGTGGTCGGTTTCAAGATGGCGGCTTGTTTTTGTAGGTTAGGGTGGTCGTTTTCAAGATGGCGGCTTGTTTTTGTAGGGTAGAGGTGGTCGGTTTCAAGATGGCGGCTTGTTTGTGTGTGTTATGGGTTTTCCCCAGCCCTCCTCATTTGCATATGTCGTTTTCAAGATGGCGGCTTGTTTGTGTGTGTTAGGGGTGGTCGTTTTCAAGATGGCGGCTTGTTTTTGTGTGTTAGGGGTGGTCGTGTTCAAGATGGCGGCCTGTTGTCCGCTGAAAATATGCAAATGAGGTCTTTGCCACTGTCGTTTTCAAGATGGCGGTCTGTTTGTGTGTGTTAGGGGTGGTCGTTTTCAAGATGGTGGCTTGTTTTTGTGTGTTAGGGGTGGTCGTGTTCAAGATGGCGGCCTGTTGTCCGCTGAAAATATGCAAATGAGGTCAATGGGCTATAAAAGGAGTTCATTTTTAGGGCAAGGGTGTATTCAATCTGACTTACCTGACCTGTCTCTCAGCCAGCCAGCCAGCCAGCCAGCTAGCCACGCAGTCAGCACAGCCATCCATTTACTTTTTTCGATTTTACCAGTGGCAATTCACTAGACTATTACTCCGTAATAGTTTTTCACCAGCCCATAGTCATGTCATCATCATCATTATTTTTAGTACGGCTTGCCAAGTACCGTATTCGTTTGATTGATGAGATGGAGCATGTGGATGAATTATGTGATATCCTTATGGCGGAGGAAAACATACTCCTGGAACAGAGTGTCGAAGAAATCATGGCGGAGAAAACCCCTTCAGCGCAAAACACAGCCCTCATCGATGAGGTACAGCAATTTACCTACTATGGATTTCTAGCCTTCTTGTCGGCGTTGAAGATCACGGGAAATGCCGAACTAGCAGATCTACTTGAAGCCGACGACCACGACGCCGTTATACAAGATGAAGATATCTTAGTGATGGACACTATCCCAGAGCGTACAGCCAGTAAACGTACGCACACTACCCCAGAGAGTACACCTGCTAAACGTACTGGACGCTCCAAACGGCCCCGTCTAACACCGTTAGTAATACCAGTGATTGAGGCGCCAGTCGTAGTACCCCAGCAAGTGCCAGTGAAACAACAACAACTTCCTATGTCTGTCCAGGAGATCAACAATCTGATCGAAGCGGCTCACCAGACAGCCCACAAGGACATTTGGGAGCTTTCACCTTATTTGACGGTGAGTGTCAAAGACGAAGAAGTGCATTTTAATGCAGCGGGCTTTAATGACAGACCTGGTAAGCATATTACCCTGAACTTGGATACCTGGCAAAAACTGCAGACCCTTGATTACGCCATCGATGCGATTATTCGTGACCAGGGAAATGACGAAGCGAAATTACATGTGTGTGACGACATCTATGTGAGTTGTGCTTATTTCAATGACCAGCTCTTGGTGCATATTCGAAAATGGCGCAAGCGATTAGATACGCAAGAACTGGTGGCTTGTCCTCAAGGTGTCACATTGAAATTAACGGCGTGGCGGGAGTTGCAGAGTCTTGCCAGTACAATTAGTCAAACTCTGACCTACCAGGTGTCGAACTATATATATGAGAAGTACATCGAGGCAGCCCTACAGCTCATCAGACCTCACATGAACACTCTGGTAGCCTCATACGCGGGCCTCACTGAAGCACTACAGGTTGTGACCGAGACGGAAATTGCCCTGGCAGTGGTAGCGGCTTGTCCTGCCAAAATCCCACGTGAAGAGGTTGTCACGTACATCTATGTGCACCAAGGCCGGAAAGATGATGATGACTTCAAACAAGTCTTGTTGAAGAACTATTGAGAACAAGGAAAACATGTATTGATCTGGAGAGATTGTATTACAAAAATTCAGAGTTTTTTTCACTGTTAATTGTATTTAAAATTCAATACTTACATATAATTGGTATTAAATTCAATTGTGAATACGTTCATTGTGTGTTAATAAAAAATAGTACAAAATTAAAAAAATGTGTTCTTTTTTCCTTTTTTTAATAGTCAAATAGCTCCAAAAACGTCTATTTCCATTCTTGCGCATGCGCAGAATGCTGATAGTTCAACCCACACCAGTCCATCAGATGGCCCTTCATCTCACCTTCACATTGATACCTCACTCGGCTCCATCGGGCCACTAGGGGCTCCCCTAACGCCAAAAAGGTTATTTTGCAGATCGATAGCAAAACCTGGTGTACGAGGATTATTTTTATTTTGGAGGTAGTGGGTCGAGTGAGGTATCAAATTGAAGCTGACGTGAAATGCTTCACAATGATACCTCACTCGACCCCATTGCACCACTAGGAGCGCCTCTAACCCCAAAAAGGATATTTTGAAGATTACGCATGCGCAGAATGCTGATAGTTCAACCCACACCCAGTCTATCAGATGCGCCTTCACGTTACCTTCAATTTGATACCTCACTCGAACCGATTGCACCATTAGGGACGCCTCTAACCTCAAAAAGGTTATTTTTGAAGATTGATATTTTTCATATTATCTTCGCGCATGCGCAGAATTACCCTAATTCAAGCCCACACCCAGTCTATCAGATGCTCCTTCACGTCACCTTCAATTTAATACCTTACTCGACCCGATTGGTGCATTAGGGACGTCTCTAACCTCAAAAAGGATATTTTTGATCTTTTGATCTTTTTGATCTCAATCTTCAATCTTCAAAATATCCTTTTTGGGGTTAGAGGCGCCCCTAGTGGTCCAATAGGGTCGAGTGAGGTATCAATCTGAAGCATTTCACGTCAGCTTCAATTTGATACCTCACTCGACCCACTACCTCCAAAATAAAAATAATCCTCGTACACCAGGTTTTGCTATCGTTCTTCAAAATAGCCTTTTTGGCGTTAGGGGCGCCCCTAGTGGTCCAATGGGGTCGAGTGAGGTATCAATGTGAAGCATTTCACGTCAGCTTCAATATGATACCTCACTCGACCCTCTACCTCAAAATAAAATTTTTGTTTACAGTTCAAAACAACTTTTCCATCCGAAGGACGGGTTTTACTTCACATTTTTTTGTTTTGTTTTGAAAAAAAAAAAAAAAATATTTTTTTTGGGGAAAAAAGCATGATTGGAGCTAATGTTAGTTGGGTGTGCTTATGAAAGAAGTTTCTCTTTCGGACTCTGGCCTAGTGGATTTCTGGGAGCGAAAACGGAAACATCGCACCTGTTTGTTTACTTTCTTATTTATTCTACTTTTTATGTGTTTTGTACTCTGTCCCAGATGGGATGCTCAGTACAATAAAGAATCTTATTTTATCATGCGCACAATTAATTTTTGGCGGAAACAATCTCGCATTCGTCTATTTCCGTATTGACGAAAATTAGCCCAGTTGCTGAGTTCTGATAGATTGCTATTATTCAACTAAACATAGAAATAGTTTTGTATAATTTGAATGAATTATGTTCGTTTGGTTAAAATTAACTGAATTTCACAATAAAATGCGCCCGAATCTCTTGATTATCTAAGGCACTATTTCGTATCCGGCTCACTACGTGATCGTCATACGCTCCCCACCAGTGGGGAGTTGTGCGTTCTATGTGAGAGGCTCGTTCCGCCAATACGGAAATAGCCGAACGTGAGATTGCTGTACTTCTTATTAACCTCGGTTCATCATCTTGAAGAACGCGTTCAAAACTGGTGACAACAGAGATTCCGCCATCTTGTTCTTCTCGGTTAATTATCTCTCTATGTTCTTCTGTACCCCTATTCCTTGGATCTCTAGGATGATGGGTGAACAAGGCTCGTCGTCTTAAACTCATGATGTGTAGTTGTTAATAAATGTGAACATACACGTTATTTATAGTCGGCTGTGTGTGTGTGTGTGTGTTTCAAGATGGCGGCTTGTTTTTGTAGGTTAGGGGTGGTCGGATTCAAGATGGCGGCTTGTTTGTGTATGTTAGGGGTGGTCGGTTTCAAGATGGCGGCTTGTTTGTGTGTGTTATGGGTTTTCCCCAGCCCTCCTCATTTGCATATGTCGTTTTCAAGATGGCGGCTTGTTTGTGTGTGTTAGGGGTGGTCGTTTTCAAGATGGCGGCTTGTTTTTGTGTGTTAGGGGTGGTCGTGTTCAAGATGGCGGCCTGTTATGCCCTGAAAATATGCAAATGAGGTCTTTGGGTTTTTGCCAAAAATGACACCTGTTGGTAGCAGGTGCGTTTCAAAATCGGGGCCAGTGTGAGTGAGTGTAAAATCGGACGGCGTGAGTGCAAGATAGATTGACCCACTGTATAGAGCTGTGTGACCATGGCCCAAGCATTAAAAATTACCTATTATTATTCGATAAATCCCTTTAAATTTTTCATGGAACTCATCAACCAGGAGAAATGTATATTTATATATTTATTTATAATATTTCGGAAGTAATTATGATCAGTTGAATAGAATTGTGCTATTATATTATGTAATTGAGGCGCCTTTGACTTGTGACATAAGGTATTTCGATTTACATTAGAAGTTATCGCATTTTAATAATCAGAACATAACTGCAGATAAACTTCAATGGTTATCTGATTATTAAAAGTACATGCAATCAGTTTTTCAAGCACAAGATTTCATAATATGGTATTCTGTAATTCCATGTTTCATAATTTAAGATGTAATGCGTTATAAAAGCAAAAAAAAATCCTAACACTGAAGTCGGAAGTCAGAAGTCGGAAAAAAGTAAAACTCTGAAGAACCCTCTCGGCTTTCGTAGAAATCCGCTTGTCTGATGTATTTTGTTCCCAGGCTTTATTGGTATTGTTCGTATTTGGTAAAAACATTATGTTCCTACGAAGTAGGCTCTCATTTACAAATTGTCCGGTAATGAGTGAGAGGAGTCCATCCGAATCCTTTCGTTGGCAAAATAAGGAGAACCATTGACATTAGAACAAATCGTGTTCATTCAAAATAAAATTCCCGTTATTCATTCGGGCTATTTTATCAAAAAATAAATTACCCATTATTCAGGGTTATGTCCCCCGGTTGAAAAAAAATAACAATCCGTTATCGCGCAGACTGTTTATTAATTAATGGGGCAAAAAGAAAAAAATCCTCTGTTTGATATGTGATGAGATCGGTCGTGACAACAACCTTTTTCATATAGGCCAGGGATTGTTTTTCAATGTAGTTTGCTAATAAAAAAGAGTAATGTAGGACATCTGTGTGTTAAATTCATGTGCTATTGAGAAGTTACCTCTCTCGGAAGGAATGGTTTGCTCTGAAAAGAGCATTTGTTATTTTAACGTGTTTTTATTCACGATGGGCGTAAGCCTACTTCCCTGTTGTGCAGCCGCTAACATCATGAACATACTAGCTCACCGGGAAATACCGGTACGGACTTATCCCATCTTCATCATGGATGTCGGTGTCAATGGCATGTCCGTCTACGAACCGGGCAGCCGAGATGGTGGGGGGAGGTTGCTCAAATATAATGAGTGGAGTGTCATCATCTTTGGTCAGGCAGGATGGGTAGATCTTCTAGGGGAAAGGATGGTATTTCCGCTTTCCTCCTGCCGGGTCGTTGTACTGTACGCTGGGTGTGGTTGTTGTTCTCTCTATCAGCACTTCCTCGCAGAGCAAATTTTCAAACGTATGCTCGTCTACTGTTGATATTTTCTGGATTAAAAAAAGAGAAAGTCTATCACTGAGTACTCGATACGCGTCTCCTCAAAATTCCAGTTCGTTTCGTTCATGATAACTGTAGAAAAAATGAAGAAAACAGTGTCTTCGTTGACGGTGAGAAAAGCACATTCCGCTTGAATATTGAGGTCAACACAGAGTTGCGTCCGCCTGTTCTCTTCGAGTATTTTTGCAGTGAGGTCGGCTTGAAAAGTACCAGCCGGGTAATCTGTAAATACACGAATACACAGAAATGCATGATGAATGCGCAATAATGAATGCCGCTTGAGAGAAGCCGGCCGGGTATTCTGTGAATAACCCATACAATCGGGTTTGGCTCTCTTACAGCCCTATGGATGGTTCTGATAATTATTAGGACTTGAAATTCTAGTCTAGCCATGCACTAATTTTATTTTTTTATCCTGTTATGAGTCCAGACTATTAATTTATACACTCGGGGAACGTGTAAAAAACATAATGGCCTTGTTAAATGATTTTCCCAGGGTATGCGTATTTTACAATGAAATTAGCCAGAATCGATCTATATAAATTTGTGTCGGGCTAGTAATTTTTGTCATTCTTCATTATGGTATCGTTGGGCAAAGAGCTCGCGTTCTTTCAAGTCACGTCAAAAGTAATTCTTATCGTGTACGAGCATGAATTGCACCTAATCGAGGAGCATCCGATCGAAGTGAAATTATGTTTAACCCTACCAGGGTGGCAGATATTGACACGTATATTACAGAGCCAAGAACCCGAAGTCGATTTTTTGCCTGTCGGCGATGATGTATACCTGCGGCTCATATATAATCGCGTATTCGACGGCATGCGAGATTGTTTATCCGCTTATTTTAATTCTATAAAGATAGCATATGAAGCAAATTCTTATTTCTTGAGAAATAAAATATTAACTTGCGTAGGAGAGCTATGTAAAATATGAGATGTAATTTTGAAGATTTGAAATTGATCTATATTTTACTACATGGCATATAATACATTAGAGAATTAACTGATCTTTGTGCTTGGCTGTATAGTATATTTTTTTCATGTTAAGAGCGTTGGTCAGTGAACCCATGTGGAGCAACTTGAACGTGTTTATCAGAACTGTTAACGCTATATTCCTACTGCTAGCAAGTTACAATTAAATATTCATAAAAGCGCGTGGGCTGTCGGAAAGGAGCATGTCACATGATAATACTGGTATTTCCCTATTTCTTAACGGTGGCATGTAATCGTGATTGGGTAAGTGTTTGATTCGAGTGTTCTGTTTGTTCAACGGTATACAAGCTTGACAGAGCTATTTGCCTTCAAATATAATACATGTCTCCCTTGGATCGCATGTGTGGTTCATTATAACTGAGAATTAAGATCTGTCTCTCCCTTTCAACAGAGACTGTTCATTGTATCAGATACTTTACCTGATGGCTCATGGAATTGCTTGGTATATTAAGTTTTGTATTGCGATCAACGTTTCCAGTGAATAAACAACAGTTGATCTTCACAACAGATTCTGGTCTTGTGGAAAACCTTGGAGGCGACTTTAAGATGCAGGCTGGGAAGCGTTTCCTTAGGCTAAGGGTTTATATGGATGCCATCTCCCTCGGGATGATAGACCTAACAAACCCATTACGTTACCCAACCCGTTAAAAAAAGTTCATAATATGTTCCTCTGAAGGAAAATATTTCTTACCTGAGCTACATGTCAGGATAAAATGTCGTAGTTTGTTTGGAAGATATGATCCGGACGTTCTTTTCTTTTATACCGGGAACACACGACTAGATTTTCTTTGACCAGTTTTCATCTCGTCGTGTGAACTAGTCATCACAGTTTTCTACGTATTTTTTTACACTACCTGGTCTAAGCTTTTTTGGGGAAAGGAAATTATTTTTCTTACCCTTTGAACTAGGAAGGTGAAAATTACAACACTATACCCTTGGCAAGCTCTATCATAAAATGTAAAATAAATCCAACATGGCCGAATTGATGACGTCACATTTTCCGAAAACACACTTTTTCGTCGATTTTCGCTCAGACTTTTTGGATTTTTTTATTTATGTGATTTCTTCGCAAAAACTGCATGATAATTAGTAAATAACAATCTGATGTGAAATAAAATAGATTCAGTCCCAGTTTTCCTCGAAACCCCCCCCCCCCAGAAATTTCGAACAAAAATTACGAAAACATCACCTTTCTGGTAATCCGCATGGCCGCCATTTTGAATTTAACCATGATCCTTTCTTCAGGAGATAGGATAGAAAGTTTAGGGCCTGATAGGATAAATGCCCCGTTTCCTTGATCGTGTGTGAGAGCAACACGTTTTATTGCTGGCCTCGCTATACCGGTCAAACATCGAGCATAGAATAGTATCGTTGTCTTTCGTAACCAGTAACTTATTTTCATATATGATCTTCTATTTTGAAAATCCGGACAATACTTTGTTGACATAAACGTTATACGTAAAACTAATCTGAATGTCAGAGTTATCAATTATCCACCATAATTTCTAATAATTCGTTGTATTCCGTCTGCTTCTTATGTTTGTCTTAATACTCCGCATATTTGGTATTCCAAATTAAACGCAACATGCAATGTTGGAGAGACAAGATGCTGTCGAACTAACAAAAAGCTGCTCAGACGCGTTGTTGTTGTAGATGTTTCATTTGGACAAAGCGAATGGCATGACCACACGGTCCTAGCACCGACTTTCGCGGTATTAAATAAAATGTAATATCCCTATCAAGTCATCTGATGAAGACTGATGAACTATGTGAAAGTTAGATCAAAGAAACGGAGAAGAACGAACAAGTTTGTTATTCAGAATACAGGTATGTGAGGTCCGATGACCACCAAGCGCTTCATTCTCCACCCTGTTAACTACAATCACAATTAATTGTACAGAGGTTAGGCCTCGCGAACCAACAGTCCGCCAGCAGAATCTCGCCATATACACAAAATACGCAAAATACAATGGTGGCCAGCGAACTGACAAGGAGTCACATGACCACACAAGCCACTATTCTGACTGTACAATGCATCCCAAGAACCAAAAATAATTCCAGCTTTTATTGTAGGTGTTCATGTGAACACGTTGAATGTGATCACACGGCCCCCAACACTGGATTGAACTCTGTACTGGAAAACTGTTGAAGAGCGATGATGTAACAGCATCATCACGTCATCTGATGGAAGGCTCTCAAAGGATGTAGTCCCTCTAAAAGTATCAGCCGTCATTTTTGAACCGTTCACGTGGCGCAGAGGAGAAATTTTCTATGAGGCCTAGGCCTACACACAAACAGTTCTGACTGAGAAAGGTGTGCATGTTATTTTTGGGGTCAACTGAAAGCCTATTTTCCGATACACACGCGAACATATTTATGTCGAACATTGTAAATTTGTCAAAGAAAATTTGGGCTTTAGTACCAGTGTTTGGTTGTTGTTTTTTTGTTTATTTTTTGTAGTTTTGTTTGCATTTTGTTTACAAGTGCACGCAAATAATGCATAAAAAGAATGAGTACTTATTCTTTAGAATAAGAATATTTTTTTAAAAATGTAAAATGCTGTATCTATAACCTTCCTGTCATCACACTAGCCCAGGTCATCAATATCATCATTGTGATGGCGATTTTGACAGTTTAATGTGAGTGATTTCTTGATAATGAGCAAATTCGGACGAAGCACACTCGACTTACCCTAACATAATGGCATGGTATATTGCAGTATAAAATTAGACACTGAATATAGTTCTAGCATAATAGAGCTGAGGTAAACTTGTTAGTACGTTCTGTTCTGTGGTTAGTCATAGAATTTTCTCGGAGTCGTGACCGATTTATCGCAAGTAAATTGCAAATGGCCGATACACGAATAGACCCGTAATCCCCTTGAGTAGTGTGTGCGGACAGTACTGTGTGTTTTATCTCACTCACCGGAGTAGAGGACATTCTATGCCTACCATTGTACATATGTTTGATGATTATTGTCAAGCCGAAGACCGGGATGTTCTCGTCTATGACTGGACGGCCTCTCGTTTTAATGTGCATGCTCCATTTCTCTGGTTAACTTAAAAAATGTACTGCGCGCGCGCGCGCAGACAATTGTTTTATTATTGTTATGACGTTGTTGTTCTGACGTTGAATAAAAGATGAAAAAACACAATGATGGAGTTTGACTTTTCTCTTTGTATTTAAGTCAACAAGAATGATTATATACACTATATATATATACAAATAGAATACAGGGTACACATAGTTAAGGTACAAAAATTGTCAGGAGTAGGATTCGAACCCACGACCAGCAATTGCTGACCAGCACTTAGGACTGGCGCCTTAGACCACTCGGCCATCCTGACTTTTACATTTGTGTATCCACAGTTAGTGTTCGACATTTTACAAGTCCAAGTAAGTGGTGCTCACACCGTCGGCCAATACTTTTCGTTTGGGATAAAAGAAAGTAAAGGCGTCTCGTTGCTGGATATAGGTGCGCATCTGGTGGTCGACGACCCGGAATCCTCGGTTAGTGCCACTCGCACTGGCCTGGCTTTGCAACACGCCCAGGTAGAGATCTTTGTCGATGTTGGGATCGCGTCGGTTGACGCCTTTACAACTAAACTTGTTGTTTCCATCTCCTCCATAACAGTAGTAGGTCTTGGAGGAGAGCGCAATCATAGCATCTCCGCTCCACTCCAGCTTGAACAGACCGGGTGTCCGCTTGTCGTAGGTGTAGTGATCGCGTCGGGGTAGCCACAATTCGCGATCCGCCTCATACTGATCCCGTAACTCGGGTTTCACCAGGGACTCCCAGTCGGCGTTGGAGACGGCCATGTAGGCCGAATCGGTGTCCATCTCTATGAGTTGCCAGTCTGAGGGATTAAAATACACACCCATAAAATCATATATGAATTCCAGCATCCTCAACTTGGCCACCTGGTAAACCATACATCCAATCTGCAGGGGTAAGTTGTACCGGATAGTCTTCTTGGCTGAAGTGACTTCATAGATGTCGTCATCAATGACCTCCACGGATCGAAACAGAGGAGAATTCACTTTTTTGCGGGCTTGGGCAGTACTACAAATGTTCACGTTGACGTGCTTATCCTGATTCGTAACCGTTTTTCCATAATAACCATTGCCAGTGAGTTTCCAACATTCAGCCATGATGGCCTGACTCGGGTCTTGATCACCTTGACGACGGGCCTTCGTCACGAGGTCGGCATTCTCCGCAAAACAAGTCTCAGGTACGTACTGTATCACTTGATATATTTGAGTAATTTCCAAACCGTGGTTCATGTACCACTGCAGTAAGGGGGTGCCCAGCAAGATTTTCTCGGCCCACATACTTCCAATCAACATACGGCGTGGTTGCTGAAGTACTTCGTGTTGCTCCGCATAGGTCCTCATGGTCTCCCCAATATCACCCCGACCCACTAGCGTGTTCTTGAAGATAGGCGGACACTGGGCGAAGAGGGGCTTGAGCGTGTCGGGAACATGCAAATCACATTCTACAAAGCCATAGAGCTGACCCGAACGAATAGCGTCCAACATCTGGGGTAGACTTAGCAATCGCCGACGACTCAAGGGATATTCACGTTCTTTTAAGAACCGTTGTAAATGGGGCAGGGCCTGGCACATCGTGTGGAATTCACATTCCCACATCTCTATGAGATGGAACCCTCGCTCTTTGACATAATCTCCGTTGACCACCACTTCGTCGCGTAATTCTTCCGCCGATTTTCCTCGTCGCTCATTGAAGCGGCCAGCGCTAAAATGGCATTCGTGGCCGTGCCAGTAACACCCGTAAAACTGGAAAACGGTCGGTGTTCCGCGTACAAGGGCAAACCCATCGACGGGGAGTCGACGATCTCCTATACGCTTCTCTGTGGCGTTGGTCTGGTGACGAATATAAATTCCCCGTCGATAGGCTTCCCAGTCCAACCACTGGTCGGCGAGATGTTTGTAAGGGGTGCGTTGCGGTGTAAAATGCCGACCTTCCGCCAACCAACGCGTATAATGCCCGCTGGGCATGGGTTGGGCGAGGGACCACAAGTACAAGGCATTCGCGTCAAAGCCAATGATTTTGGCACAGGGTTTCCCACTGGGCAGAGTAGTCACATCCTTCTCATGGTAGCGGTGAAAAATAAGGCTAGGGCCACCCACAATGTTCTTCTTCAGACATTCATGCATGTCTGCATCTTTCTGTTGTACCAGTGAGAAGTAGGTGGAACACTCTTGAAACAAATGGCGAAGGGCTAGACCGGGTAAACTTAAGCACTCTTTAAAGATATCCACGTGCATTTGGCGACGAAAGAGTTGCACCATTTTCTCGGCCGCTTCGAGAAAGGGAACCACATCTAGGTTGTTATACCACACCAGGAAATCACGCAACGTCTCCATATGTTCATCGTTCCACACTTGTTGGAGTTCGATGTAGGTGGTCTCCGTTCCCCTTTCAGGTCATTGTAAAACGCTTCGCGGGGTGGCAACTGGGTGTCTTGTAAGCGGTCCAGGCTCGTCATATACGTGTAAGGGAAGTAACCTTTGGTTTGTGCACAGTTATAGGCCTTGACCCACTGATCATAGCTACAATTAGGAGCTAAATAGTTCCGTATATCCAGGAAATGCAGTGATGTCGTAGTGAGGGCCATATGGTTGTTGATCTTCTTGATGACAGACTTGAGGGTATTCGCCTGGGCCAAGTAAGGGTAGAGAAATTCCTTCACCATGTTCAGATCATAACGTCCCGAATTGAAGCCGAGCACCGGTAACTGGCCTAGATATTGTAGGAACCGTAACTTCAATTTCTCCGCATAGGGTTTAGGAAGAGGTACATCCTGCGACTGCAGAGGCTGCGACTGCAGGGACTCGGACTCGGACTCGGACTCGGACTCTTCATCATCGCTGAACGCTACACCGGGTACAGGAATGCGGTCGTCCAGCTGGGCCAGTACGTCCTCGAACTTGGCCACCAACAATTCCGTACTAGCCGCACTGACTTGCTCTAAATATTCCATCATCCGCGTAATCAGGTCATGGGAGTCCCCCGTGGATACAAAACATACAGGGGCAGCGTCATAGCCGGGCACGTTGGTTGAAATGCTGACACTCAGCGGGATATGGCGCTGTGTCCACTGCGTTTTGGCTGAAAACAGGTCCATGGGCTCCAAAATTGCTTCAAAGTCATAGCACGCCCGGTAGGGAAAATAACGGTCCTCTTCCGGTATCATCACACCCTCATCGGCCAGTTCCTGGAAAATAGTAGGCGTATTATGATACACGCCACCCGGATACACTCGCTTGACACTGTTGTCACAGGTTTTCTCGTGGCGGTGTAAGTCGTTGGAGCGATGAAACACCCGATGGCATTGACCACAACTGAAAGACTGCGCGTACTGGCTCATATTAGAGATGAGCGAAAAATGACTGACTCCACCGTAGTCGTAGACGTTCACCTTCATCGTAGCAGCATACCGTTCTGTTGATCGCCGAACCAATTCAGCCACAAATGTATCGTCCTCGCATCGTAATCGATAGACAAAGATATTAATGTCAAACAATGTTTCCACGTCATCCAAATTCTTGAACGGCACTCCACGGAAGTGCCGCTCATCCAAGTCTTGCTGCTCTAAATACTGTTCCCAATAGCCATTGGCCACTGTCTCACAACGCCGGGGGTCACACTCGTCCACATGCACGGCCAAACACCGAAACAGACATTTCCGGTCTTTGTAGGGCCCCTTCCACCCTCCTGTTAATGCATACAGGCCGCGTCGATGAAGCAACCACGGAGGAAGTAGTACAGGAGCACCGATGGGATGATCTCTCATTTTCGTAACGAAAAATGTGACGTTGGTCACCATTTCCACCAACCATTGCGTATTGGGGCGTTGCAACCGAGCCCACTCCAATGGATCCAACGTAGTCAATTGCTCGATGAGTGGCTCCAGAGAAATCGCATCCGTGATGGTGAATGGCTGGTCAAACACATACGAATTATTACTGGGATAGAAATACCGCAGTTGGTCCGTCTTTTTGTGCCGTAAGATATACCCAAATGTCACATTCAACTTGAAGGCAGTACGCTGATCTTTCAAAATGTTCTCGGCGTAAGTAGGAAGATACGTGAGGTCCTCCAAGCGAAAATTGTACAAGTCCAAAAGACGACGGTCACGGTGGAAACAATGGCGTATGGTAGCCCAGTGACGTTGATAAATGTCCCGGACACGCTCATCTTCAGGCAAGACTTCAACCGGAGGTACTGCTGGATCAAAGGGAAAATCTTCTCCACGTCTCATGCTTTTCGTCTCATACAAGCGGATAGGCAAGCAAGCAAGCAGGGAGGCAGACAAGCAGACAGGTCAGGTAAGTCAGATTGAAATACACTCCTTTCCCTAAAAATCGACTCCTTTTATAGCCAATTGAACCTCATTTGCATATTTA
>JAVTVY010008999.1:0-47070 GCA_036873755.1 Hanleya hanleyi
ACCCTTTGGCCACCGCGCATGCGCAAAATGCCGATATTTCAATGCCACACCCAGCCCATCAGATGCCCCCCACATAGGCTTCACTTTGATACCTCACTCGACCCCATCGGTCCATTAGGGACTCCCCTAGCTCCAAAACGTCTATTTCCATACCCTTTGGCCACCGCGCATGCGCAGAATGCCGATATTTCAACCCCACACCCAGCCCATCAGATGCCCCTTCACGAATGCTTCACATGGATACCTCATACGCCTCCATCGGCCCATGAGGGGCTCCCCTAGCTCCAAAACGGCTATTTTCATACCCTTTGGCCACCGCGCATGCGCAGAATGCGGATATTTCAACCCCTCACCCAGCCCATCAGATGCCCCTTCACGAATACTTCACTTTGATACCTCACTCGACCCAATCGGACCATTTTATCTAGAGACTACTTTTTCTCCGCGGAAGCTTTTTCCCGCGACCGCATCACCGGCAGGACCGCATCACCGCAGAGGAATACATTCCCTGCAACAATTGGAACTCTCCTGTGTTGGAGGTAGCTTTTTGGTCATTCTGCCGGAACTATAGTGCACTTGACCTCTTACCCTCAAATACCCCCAAATGACCTCTACATCCGGGGGTAAGTAGCGTCGAAAGTGGTACTCTATACTACTCACGTGGTATATTGATTTATGGAAATTCCCTCCTGCAGTTGCCGAAAGTAGGCTGAACACGGATACACACGATCCCAGGGTCAGTCTTACCGCGTATAGATGACCGAGATGGCTACAGGTTGCTCGATAGTTTTCTGGAACAATGCTAAATCGTAGAATCTAATAAAAATGGGGGAATACCAGTCTTTTCTTCCAAACACTAGGACGTCAACATGGCAAAATTACCCTGATTTCGCTAGCATTCAGTTTGCCAGCGTTCTTTCTGTGCGGTCTTATTGTCTCAATCCGGAAAACACATTAACTATCTAGTTGAACAATCCTTCCACAACTGTTATCATTAAAGTTAATATTTTTCTTTTCCATTGAATTTACATTAAAAATTACATTATTCCCATGACCGTTTGTGGCATAATATCGCTCGGAAACTCCAAACAGCGCATGGCAGTTGTAGGACTTCCGGTACCATGGACGCTGAGGGAGATCAGCTCAAGAAGGAAAACCAGGAGAAACACCTCATTAGAAGAGATCCTTCCCGGGTAGAATCAAGGGAATGTCCATTTCATTTGGATATATACTTTATCTCCTGATTAGAGAGAAATACAAGGAGGAATATGTGAGCGGAAACACATCCTACAGCATGTGATGTGCCTCACGTGCGGCGGTTCACGGTTTACAGCTGAGAGCTGTGTCTCGAATGAAAATGTTATGCCCTAATTTAGTATTTATCTTTGATAGGTATTCACTATGAGGGGTTATAATGGTCGTTCGTCTTTTGCAGTCTGTCGGATCTGATTATTATATTAAGGGAACATAACTTAATGACCTTACCTTTGGCTACATTTGGTGTTTCACCTCATTTTTACTATTAACAGATCACATCAATGGCGCTATGAAATCTTACCAGCGCGTACACGAAATGGTGGAACCCGCACTTCCGGTAAAGTATCCCAGAACTCCTGGTTATCGTCCGCAACCGGAAGAGAACTCACACAATGCTTGGTGAGTGGAGAGTTTCTATGATAATACGCGGATTTACTTATTGTAATGTATTAGTAGTAGGGAGGGAATTAATTGACGCAACTTTCACCCGGATGTAACTATGACGTCACTTCCGGTTGGGATGAATGGGGCGTGACCACTGGACATATCCAGACTTGTTTGTTTGGGGTTTTTCCGTGCCGCCATCTTGTACCAAAATTTTGTGTACAAGATGGCGGATCCGCCATTTTGTACCAAAATTTTGTGTGATGGTGGGTCCAAGATGACGGCGTTCTGTGGGTCCAAGATGGCGGCATGCCGCCATTCCAAACTGGTGGGTCCAAGATGGCGGCGTTCTGTGGGTCCAAGATGGCGGCATGCCGCCATTGTATCCCACACTGGTGGGTCCAAGATGGCGGCATGTAGGCTCTACTGAAATGGAGTCCCATTTCACTTCCAATGTTAATGTATACGGGGAATACCTAAATAGACGTTTTGTGACCTAGGAGAGCCCCTAGTGGACCGATGGGGTCGAGTGAGGTATCAAAGTGAAGCATTCGTGAAGGGGCATCTGATGGGCTGGGTGTGGGGTTGAAATATCGGCATTCTGCGCATGCACGGTGGCCAAAGGGTATGAAAATAGACGTTTTGGAGCTAGGGGAGCCACTAATGGTCCAATGGGGTCGAGTGAGGTATCAGAGTAAGGCATTCGTGAAGGGGCATCTGATGGGCTGGGTGTAGGGTTGAAATATCGGCATTCTGCGCATGCGCGGTGGCCAAAGGGTATGAAAATAGACGTTTTGGGAGCTAGGGGAGTCCCTAATGGTCCAATGGGGTCGAGTGAGGTATCAAAGTGAAGCCTATGTGAAGGGGCATCCAGTCATGGGTGGGTGCATGTAAAAATTTTCCTGAAAAAAAAAACGGAACACGGACTTTATCGAAAAATCCGGGAAAATGCCTATATGGGGTATGGGGGGTATATAGGTCGCCGGGCTTAACGGGGCTTGCCTATCAATAGAGTTATCTCTCCCTAGTTCCAGGGTGGGTGTATGTAAAATTTTTCCTGAAAAAATACGGAACACGGACTTTATTCTAAATTACGGGAAAATGCCTATATGGGGTATGGGGGGTATAGGACCATCCTGGGAAACCTACTTCTCCACATTTGCGGTATAGGTTGTGGGGTCTCGTTTTCTTAGTCTCGTCATTTAGAACACGATAGGAAGTGTCCCGGAGCGAAACGGTGAAATTTTGGGAAAAAGTCACCGAGACCCATATAGACCTATATAGTCCCATACTGGGGGTATAGGACCGATGTTTGTCCCACTGGGAAACCTACTTCTATACATTTGCGGTAGGGTTGTTTGGATTTGTTTTCTTAGTCTCGTCATTTAGAACACGATAGGAAGTGTCCCGGCACGAAACGGTGAAATTTTTGAAAAAAGTTACTGAGACCCATATAGACCCATATAGTCCCATACTGGGGGTATAGGACCGATGTTTGTCCACTGGGAAACCTACTTCTATACATTTGCGGTAGGGTTGTTTGGATTTGTTTTCTTAGTCTCGTCATTTAGAACACGATAGGAAGTGTCCCGGAGCGAAACGGTGAAATTTTTGAAAAAAGTCACCGAGGCCTGGGTAGGCTCATATAGACCCATATACTGGGATATAAGCCCAATGTATGTATAAATCCATACGGGCTGGACATGTTGGATTCTAGGTGAGTCCCTGGTGGTCCGATGGGGTCGAGTGAGGTCTTATTTTGAAGGTCTCATGCAGGAGCACTTGACTACACTAATGGTTCGTTCGTGCTAAGATGGCCCCGAGAAAGCCGCCTTTCTGTAACACCTTTTTCTTTTGCGTTTGAGGGACCCGCTTCTGGACTAGGGTTCGGAGACCTGTCTTATGCTTGGCCAACTTGGTCTTCTGAGCCGGAGTCAGTGGTACGTTGCCTTTTAACAGGTTGTACCCGATCTCGCACAGACAGCGTACAAGGTCAGGGTCCGCACCGCGTCCAATGGTTCGAACCAACTCGGGTGGGGCCGTCTTCAATACACGGAGAGTCGGGGCGTGCTTCCGTACTCGCGCAGACATCATGTACAACTAATGCTAGAACCCACAACCCTGTCCTTTTTATCTACCTCAGAGAACAGAGACAAAAATCAACCATGCTGTGGTATTCATTCTTTTTATTATCCCCATCATCAAAACACACACACCCCAGCTGGGGGAGCCACTGTAGGTGTGTTTACATTATTTTTGCATGTACACGTGGTGAGTCTCTCCGGGTAAGATGCCGGTCCGTAGTCGAAGGTGTTCGGGGGTGGCTTGCTTGAGGTCGAAGAGCATATACCCGTGCTGAGGGGTTGTGGCATCTTTAAAGGCTTCCAACGCAAACGGTGTGCGGCTGGGATACATCTGTCTCGCCAGGTGCAGCAGTTGAGTGGTATTTCTCGGGTTTTTGAAGACCACCAGGTAGTGGGCATTTAAGCTGATATTGCGATGTTCTTTGTTTTTACTGAACAGATTCTGCACAATGTAGATGATGCTGAGCCGTCGATGATGGCTGCCTTTGGTAAAGAGTTGGGTGACCCGCGCATCCGTCTCCGCCATGAGATCATCCAGAATTACCAAGGTGTCGGGTTCCAAATCGGCCAGGTTGGGTAGGCCTTCTACGAACGTGATATGGGTCATTGCTGCATACGCTGCCTGCCATTCTCCGTAACACCACACGACTCGGGCAATGGGTGGGGTGATCATGCTGTCGGCGTGTTCGAGGAGCTTCCTGACGAAGTGCGTTTTGCCGGAACCCGTCGGTCCTGCGATGACGCAAGTGAAGGGATGCTGCCAACGGGGGTCCATGGTTGGAGGTGTATCCGCTGTCGTGGTAACCCGCTCTTGTAAATTTGGTACGAGTGAACTGGAGTGGTGGGTACAACGTCGGTCGTCGTTGTCTGTTCACTGTCAGGGATGATGATGGTGGTGGTGGGTACAACGTTGGTCGTCGTTGTCTGTTCACTGTAAGGGATGAAATCCGGTGGGTTTTCAGACGTAGTGGATGTACTTGGTGTAGGTGTTGAGCTTGGTGTGGAGCTCGACGTGGCTTGTACACGGGGTGTGGTGATGACTGGGCTCGATACGGGGTTGACTGGTGCTACCTGTAGACCGGTTTCACTGGTGGCTGGTGTTCTCAATTGGTTAAGTAACGTGCTGACATAGGCTACGTCGTAAAACACACCTCCGTACAACACACTCAGCAGGGTTAGCACTATCACCACAAAGCCTACTTGCGCTTTGCGCGTTTTGGGAGACGCTGTGTTCAGAGGCAGCTGCTGTTTGTCCATAGCACTGTGGTCGGACGTGGAATGAAGGATGACGGCAGTGGTGTCTGGCTTTATAGTCGTTTCACCTGGTTGGCAGCGACCCAGGAATTGAAGGAACTGGGCCAGCCTTGCCATTTGACGAAATGAAACAGTTTGCCACGTCGACGTTCCGTTTTCAAAATCTGCTCCACCGTGTAGTAGTCTTGCTGTGTTTTTACGACAGGCTGTAATTCCATCTCGTAAAACGTCCCTAGCAACGGTTCCCCTTGAAGATCTTCCAGTTCATAGACTCGCTGCTGTTGGGGTAGGCGCCGTTTAATCAGGAAGTGCTCATCGCTCCAGTTGGGCAAGTAACTTTTCTCAAATTGACTTTTGACTTTACTGATCCGTACAGGGTCCCCGACCTTGAACACCGCCTTCGGCGTTCGCTGCGATGGCCTGGGGTACAAGACACGCCGGTCACGGTAATGGGGGCTCTCTCTATACTCCGATGATAGGCTCGATTGTAACCCCTCACAAGTTTCGGGAGAACATCGATGTACCGCCTTGTATTCTTATAGGTGAAATATTTATACATGCGGCCTTTGAATGTCCTGTTGAACCTTTCTACCACGGAAGCCTTGGTCTCGTTGTACGTATGGAAGAAAAACACCTTCTGGGCTTTCAGAAACTGTTGGAACGGTCTGTTGAGGAATTCCGTGCCTTCGTCGGTTTGCAAATACAAAGGTTTGCGCCCGGTCTTGAAGATGTCTTTGAACGCCGCTATGAGATTCGCCCCCGTTTTCGTCCGGATGGGTACCACCCACGCATACTTGGATAGGATATCGATGCACGTCAAGATATACTGATTCCCATCGTTGTGTTTGGCAAAGGCGCTCATATCGACCAAATCCGCTTGCCACTGGGCATCTATTCCTCCCACGATGACCCGGTTCCGTAGAAAATGGCGACGGACAGATCGATGTAAGGTATAGGTGTCTTGTTTTCTTAACCAATCTCGCACTTGGGCACGTTGTATCCCCTGGGGTTTGGCCGCTCGATAGAGAGCCGACAATGCACTATAGGCCGCCGGACTCTCGGGACTGTAGTACAAGTTATCCAACACCTTCTCCCAGCGCTTCATCGTGACAAAATGATGATCGACCCTGGCTCTATCGTTTATTTATAACGGGTATATCTTGGGCCGGAGTTTCTTTCTGATTTTCTTCGTTGGCTTCCACAGTGTCCATGATAAATGACCAGTCTAACTCGTCTGATGACCGCTTGATAAGCACTTGATCCACATCTACCACGGCATCTTCCAATGCAGACCATAGATCAGGGTGAAGGGTAAAATGCACTGTACCCCCATCTAGCCGAGCCAATTGAGCAAAGAAAGGGCCGCCTCGGATGTACACATCGTGACACAAGTGGATGAGGTCGCCGTCCAGTTCACCAGACAACACCCGTTTGAATTTGGTCCAGCCCTCCCGGGACAGACGAATGTGAGCCGGGCACGGTTGTGTAGGGTCCGCATCACAGATGTCTCCCACCTCCTCCATGATATCGACCGTATCTGCATACACGTGCAGGAAAACCTCGGGGGTCAAGCTGAGATACGCCAGTATTATATGCTCCGTCATGGTCAGTACGTGAATGGTACCAGATTTGACTGTCTCTCGTATTTATAGGGAGAACCCCGTGAGATCAAAGGATCGGGTGGTCAACTGGTCTAGCCGGGTAATCAATGGCATCGTCGTCTGGTTCATGGCTAGACATTTGTTCATTGGGTTCTGCCGCCGCTTCTCTCAGGGCACGAGCCCACTCCAACTCGTCTGATGACCGCTTGTCCGGTGTAAACAGCTGGTTCACGATAGGCACCACTTTCTCGAAGGCTATCCACAGATCGGGGTGTAGGGTGAAGCTTCGCGTAGGGTCTTGGTAGCGGCCCAGGCGTGGGAAGAAGGGTCCACGGTATACGTAGATGGCATTGTCTATGTGGATGAGGTGTCCATCGAGCTCGCCGCTCAACAACCGTTTAAATTTGGTCCAGCCGTCACGGTGTAGCGTAACCGTATTCGATACGGTCTCAGCGGGCGACCAGCAAACATCTCCACGGTCTTCCACGAGGGTGACTTTATCTTCATAGACGTGTAACCCCACCCGGGGTGTAAGGGGAAGGATGGCTTGTAGGACGGGTGACATGCTTGATCCAATGACGATCGTTGAATGACGCACACTGTGTTTGACCCTCGTATTTATAGTGAGGTCCCACTGTCAATGCCACAGCGCCAGGGTCAATAGGGCACAGACTATTGTGAGGCCAACCAGCCGTCGCTGGTTCCGGCGTGAGCGCTCGTGGTCCATAGCCCTAGCATCAAGGATGGCTGTCATAGTCCAGTAGTGGTGAGTGATGGCACACCTCTCCATCGAGTGCACTCTGTCGAGGACCGCTTCTGTGAACTCGTTCAGGATCTGGCGTCGCCCCTCGTTGTCGTCGCCATCTGCAAACATGGACCGGACCACTGCTCGGTAACCCGTGAGTGAATTCACCACGGTGGCATGCTGTAAAATGCGAGTCGCATAGGGCTGGATCTCCGTCATGGCTCTGCAACCGTAGAAATGAAGGTGTGGGATCCAGAGGGACGTGTTTTATAGACCATGTCACACATGTGCGCCTAGACGTCGGGTGTAGTCCGTGATACGTACTATTCTGATGGGTTAGTCCAATCGGCGCACTTCCGGAGAACGCGCGCGCGCTGCGGCCGGAGAACCCGCGCACGCGCGCGCTGGGTGCCGGGCCGGGCCGGGGGGCCGGGCCGGGGCCGAGAAAGTTGGCGGTCGTGTTTGAGCATTCTGAAAACCCGGAAGTGACGTCACACACACTTGCGCAACCCCAGTACATGACAAACACAGACAAGTCTGGACATGTCCAAAGGTCACGCCTCATTCACCCAAACCGGAAGTGACGTCATATGCAAATTTCTGAGGTCAAGATAGGAAGTGTCCCGGAGCGAAACGGTGAAATTTTTGGAAAAAGTCACCGAGACCCATATAGACCTATATAGTCCCATACTGGGGGTATAGGACCGATGTTCTAAATGACGAGACTAAGAAACCAAATCCAAACAACCCTACCGCAAATGTATAGAAGTAGGTTTCCCAGTGGGACAAACATCGGTCCTATACCCCCAGTATTGGACTATATGGGTCTATATGGGTCTCGGTGACTTTTTTCAAAAATTTCACCGTTTCGCTCCGGGACACTTCCTATCATGTTCTAAATGACGAGACTAAGAAAATAAATCCAAACAACCCTACCGCAAATGTATAGAAGTAGGTTTCCCAGTGGGACAAACATCGGTCCTATACCCCCAGTATGGGACTATATAGGTCTATATGGGTCTCGGTGACTTTTTCCAAAAATTTCACCGTTTCGCTCCGGGACACTTCCTATCGTGTTCTAAATGACGAGACTAAGAAAACGAGACCCCACAACCTATACCGCAAATGTGGAGAAGTAAGTTTCCCAGGATGGTCCTATACCCCCCATACCCCATATAGGCATTTTCCCGTAATTTAGGATAAAGTCCGTGTTCCGTATTTTTTCAGGAAAAATTTTACACCCACCCTGGAACTAGGGGGAGATAACTCTATTGATAGACAATCCCCGTTAAGCCCGGCGACCTATATACCCCCCATACCCCATACCACATATAGGCATTTTCCCCGGATTGTTCGATAAAGTCCGTGTTCCGTTTTTTTTTTTTTTCAGGAAAAATTTTACATGCACCCACCCATGGCTGGATGCCCCTTCACATAGGCTTCACTTTGATACCTCACTGGACTCCATCGGCCCATTAGGGGCTCCCATAGCTCCCAAAACGTCTATTTTCATACCCTTTGGCCACCGCGCATGCGCAGAATGCCGATATTTCAACCCCACACCCAGCCCATCAGATGCCCCTTCATGAATGCTTCACTTTGATACCTCACTCGACCCCATTGGACCATTAGTGGCTCCCCTAGCTCCAACACGTCTATTTTCATACCCTTTGGCCACCGCGCATGCGCAGAATGCCGATATTTCAATCCCGCACCCAGTCCATTAGATGCCCCTTCACGAATGCTTCACTTTGATACCTCACTCGACCCCATCGGTCCGCTAGGGCCTCCCCTAGCTCCAACACGTCTATTTTCATACCCTTTGGCCACCGCGCATGCGCAGAATGACCATATTTCGATCCCACACGCAGTCCATCAGAGTTACCAAAGCTATATTCACGTTCACATGTATATAGATAACATATGCTTCTGTTTTGCATTTCAGTATTTTACTGTTCTACTGATTTTATTTACTCTTGTACTCTGCCATATCTGGTGTTCGTACAATAAAATCTTGAATCTTGAATCTTGAATCTTGATGCCCCTTCACGAATGCTTCACTTTGATACCTCACTCGATCCCATCGGTCCACTAGGGGCTCCCCTAGGTCACAAAACGTCTATTTAGGTATTTCCCGTATACATTAACATTGGAAGTGAAATGGGACTCCATTTCAGTAGAGCCTACATGCCGCCATCTTGGACCCACCAGTGTGGGAGACAATGGCGGCATGCCGCCATCTTGGACCCACAGAACGCCGCCATCTTGGGCCCACAGAACGCCAAGATCTTGGACCCACCATCACACAAAATTTTGGTACAAAATGGCGGATCCGCCATCTTGTACACAAAATTTTGGTACAAAATGGCGGATCATGCCGCCATTTTGTACACAAAATTTTGGTACAAGATGGCGGCACGGAAAAACCCCAACAAACAAGTCTGGACATGTCCAATGGTCACGCCCCATTCACCCCAACCGGAAGTGACGTCATAGTTACATCCGGGTGAAAGTTGCGTCAATTTATTCCCTCCCTACTACTTGTATTATTGAGGGCTCTCAGATTTTCAAACGGCATCATTAGGTTATGAGTTTTTCGTCAGTTCATTGGAGACGATTGTGAGACAGAATCTAGTCAATTATTGCTGTCGTATTATTTTAACTAATCCAATATTCAGTGAGTAAGTGAATACTGATAAAGATTCCATGCACTCATAAATATTTATTGAACAATTCAGGTATTATCGTTGTGATATCAAAGGGGCGGAGTCGGGTGAACTGTCTGGTAAAAGAGTTGGTATCAAAGATAACACGGCTGTGGCTGGTGTCCCAATGATGAACGGTAGTAAGATCATGGAAGGATATGTTCCAGAATTTGACGCCACCATCGTCACACGGATCCTAGATGCAGGTTTGTTGAGTTTCCCTTCATGTCAAAATTCAGCCCTGTTTCAAATACTCTTTCTCGTGGCTGGTTATCTCCCTCTGACACCAGGTGGCTACCGTCGGCTATAGAGACAGGCACACGCCATCCAATCCGTTATCAGCAATTGTCACTGATCAAATGAGTGAATAGAACACCTAGATTTGGAGAAAGGCTGCTTAATCGTCACTCAGATTGCATATCTCCGACTCACATATACCCTCTGACTGCAATAGTGTTGAAAATCGCTACCAAAGATGCATGCTTCTCATCTCGGTTTTTAAGCAGCTTGTGGAGTACAGGAACTTTGACATTTCGAAGCATGCAAATTTGATGGAATAGCGAAGTAAGCCAAACAGTCTTAATGAAGTATCATATGGGACATCTAAAACGAGATTTAAACAGTTGTTCACGGCGGTCAGCCAGCAATAAATATAGGTATCGGATAGAGCTAAGATTCAACGTTTTTCGTGAGGCTGAATTGCTACATCTATTTGATTAAAACTCTTTCGTTTAATTTAACCGTCTCACATTACTTCGAATTTCCGTCTTAGTTTCCACGTTCCTCTCACAGGTGGTCACATTATCGGGAAGACGGCATGTGAGGACCTGTGTATTAGTGGCGGAGGATTCTATAACGCCATGTCACCGATCCTTAACCCTGTGAGCAAAGAACATCTATCAGCGGGGTCCAGTTCTGGAAGCGCAGCTTTGGTAAGGCCAGACATTTCTCTCAGATACTAATTTCAATGAATGTTACAGTGAAACCTGGTATGTAATAACCTAGGTATACATGCTCACGCTCGCAATCGCTAGTAATTCTGGGAAGGAAACAATTCCAAAAAATATTAGAATGTTCTAGTATTCTTTTATAGATAGGAGGAACGAGGTTTGATTTGACTTAAAACAGCTAAGCAAGCATGCACGATCGCCACACACACAGAGAACAATCTAACTATTTGAGAGCATTCGAAAAACTCCCAGTGTGATTTGGTTCGATTAATATGTTTAAGGTAGTCCGCTGGTGATTTTAGGCTTTGGCAACCCTTTTCTAGGTTTTTGCCAATTTTTCCAACTGGGTTATCTCCCTTTTCTAGGTTAGGAGATAGGAATTTCCTTTCAAAGACTTCTAAGCCGAGAATTTTGATCAGCAACATCCATCCAATTTGATAATTTTTTATAGACATTATGATTATCTTCTACAGTTAGAATGTATGAAAAAGTTAAATACTATTTATATGGGGTTTTTTTCTCAAGAATACGCTTCAACCGAGGGCTATTCCCTATGCTTTCTGGGTTAACAAATTAACCATGGGTCAGTCTATTTACCATTGTCTAAAGATGAAAAAAATGCACACGAACATATACAGTTTTCTTTTTTTGTCTTATATTAGACAATTATGAATGCAACAAGAGATATTATTCAAAAAGTTAATTACTTTGATTCTCAACCAGCGGACATCCTTAGGCACTGAACAGAATGTTGAAGATAGTAGATGATAGGTCAAATACCGTGAATAAAAACAGTGATAATGGTCATTTTCGACATTTCCCTGCAATAACTTTAAGTAATATTTAATAGTAGCTTCATCTCAGCCAAGGCTGAACCTTCTACATCTGATAACGTCCTTTCGTACGGACATCCATAACCTGTCAATGTCTTGGCTGATGAAGATGGTGGCTAACATACTAGGCGGTTGTGTCCGATGAGAGGGCCATGTCTTTTGTAAACTGAAATGAGAGGGTCCGTCAAGGTATCTAACGATTTTAACGATCTAAATATAAGAAGGCGTATGGAATCTAATGCTGATATGATAAAATGATGGCTAAGGCTTGGTGATATTGAATCTATAGACAAGAAGAAAAGGGTATTACAATACTGAAAAATCAAACTTGAACTGCTTCCATCAACAGTTGGCTTTGGGGGAGATAGATTTAGCGACTGGTGGCGATCAGGGTGGATCCATCCGCCTGCCCGCCTCATGGTGCGGTATTGTTGGCCTTAAACCGACATATGGCCTGGTCCCTTACACGGGCTGTATGGCCATTGAGATGACGATTGACCACTGTGGACCGATGGCGAGAACTGTGGAGGACTGTGCCCTTATGTTAGAGGTAACTATAGTCACAACTGTTCCCATCAATAATGCCTGCTTTTGATAGTCTCAAGCGACGAGTATTTATCTCCGTGTGCTATAACCCGTACCGTATAAACGTTCATTTTGATGCTCCTTACCGGTTATTTTCTGGAAGCTAATGCCTTCTCCTCCACGCTTGTCGCTTTTATTAAAGTTCGCAGTGCTGATGATTAGCTGTGCACGAGCCGTTTTCACAGCGACTCCGACCTTCCCCATATCACTGTAGACGCCATATTGTATGTATTTGGGCCACTACGCATGCGCACTGGGATTGACATGAAGAAAATGGCGTCTACCGTAATATGGGGAAGGTCGGGGTCGCTGTGAAAACGGCTCGTGTACAGCTAATCACCAGCACTGCGAACTTTAATAAAAGAGACAAGCGTCTAGGAGAAGGAATCAGCTCCCAGAAAATAACCGGTGAGAAGCATGAAAATGAACGTTTATACGATACGGGTTATAGCAGACATAGATCAATACTCGTCGCTTCTGACTATCAACCGCAGGCATTATTGATAGGAACAGTTGTGGCTAGAGGCAACTATAATGCTGAACCTTCTTAACGGTTGTTGTCGTCGTTTTTCTTGTTGCTCATACAAAACTGGTTGATGCTTCCTCAGTTTGTAGATTAGTTACACAACTCTGTGAAGATTTAAGAGTTAATGACCGCCTTAGTGAATATTAACTAGAATGAAAGTAACTCCGAAAAGTGAAGTCATTGTGATATTCTATACAGGGTGTATCAAAAAAAACGGAGTCCTAGTACGATGACATATTTTTCATTGAGCAAAGGAGAAATCTATTTTTTTTTTTGATTTGTCATCAAGACCGACCCTTTGGGACTGACCAGCTGAACAATTCAATGATCTGTGATCAAGCATGTTAGAACAATAGCTATTCTTCAATTGTGAGTGAAATGTCACTTGCGCCAGATTTGGTTTACATCATTCGTCTGCCCTTGAAAGAAAAGAAATACGGTGTACAAATGAAACTCTGTACAATTTATCCACTCTGAATTCATTGACATTTTGAAAACAAAACGGTGTACAATTAAAATGTCTTTTAACTCTGAATTTAACAAAAAGGTGTACAATTCAAATGTCTTTTTAACAGACAATTGAATCTCAACCTTCAACGTGTCCTCCATTTCTCTGGATGCAGGTACGCGCACGTTCATTCATTGCAGCCACGGCCCGTCTGATAAGTGCCTGGTTCTGCCTCAGGTTGTCAACTTCTGTTATGATGCGCTGTTCCAGGTCATTGAGATCTGCTGGAGGCGTGATGTACACCCTGGACTTTAGGTAACAGTTAAAAGACATTTTAATTGTACACCATTTTGTTTTCAAAATGTCAATGAATTCAGAGTGGATAAAAGACATTTCATTTGTACACCGTATTTTTTTTCTTTCAAGGGCAGACGAATGATGTAAACCAAATCTGGCGCAAGTCACATTTCACTCATAATTGAAGAATAGCTATTGTTCTAACATGCTTGATCACAGATCATTGAATTGTTCAGCTGGTCAGTCCCAAAGGGTCGGTCTTGATGACAAATCAACAAAAAAAATAGATTTCTCCTTTGCTCAATGAAAAATATGTCATCGTACTAGGACTCCGTTTTTTTTGATACACCCTGTATACTAACCTAAATATGCCGCAGCCATCCCCACCAGGCCAGACCCTGCACCAAGCTCTATCACAGTCCTATTAGAGACTAGTTCAGTATGCTGCTCCAGATATTCACATAAAACAACAGCCTAAAATAAAAATGGGAAGTGAACTAGTAAATATAGATTATCAAGTGCTAAGAGTGCTCATTTATTTGCTTTTTATCACATGAGTTTGATAAAACCCAAATGAAATGACCTAGATCAAGTGTTACCAAAAGCAGATGAATCACCAGGATAGGCCTAATGAACGTCAAAATGGAATGAAATTTTATCGATACTTAGGCTTAGCAAAAATGTACAGGGAGTAAGACATGTAGCTTGAATTTATTTCATTTTAAGTTTTCTGTATCACAGTGTATCAGTGTGGACGGTGGTATTATGGTGAAGTGTCGAAATATGGGGTCTCTATATATTTATATAAAGCATGGGATTATATATAGAGACCCCATAATTTGACACTTCACTGTATACCACCGTCCACACCCCCCAAAACTCGTTTTGAGGGCCTGTGGTCACAATGTTATGGCCACTGTGATGTCATCATCCGAACGCATGGCACGATTATACGTAGAATGTTCTGCTCTTAGCTATGCGGTAACGGGTGCTATCAGAGTATATTAGGGCATTTCCCAAATGGTCACATCCGATTGGTCCCCCGCGCAATCACATTCATATAACGAAGACACACACCTCCAGAAAGCGATCGATTGAAATAATCCCTTGGTGAGCTCCCGTCACAAAATAAAAACCATATCATTTTCCTGTGAACTGCTGCCGATTTTATTTTTTTCAAATATGTTAGGCCATTTGTAATATGATTTTTCTTGAGAAAAACAAAGAAGCACGCTCCATTAGCGTGAGAAATAAAATAGCTAATTTGCACAACTTCGTTTTGGTCTCGCATAGAAGCCCAGTCTTGTGCATCATGAAACTGACATGTCTGAGAAATTATATTTAAATACAGATAATTTCATTGGCTCGTTTAAATGGGGAGGACATGTGACTTGATGTTTGGGAACAACTTTCGAACAGGATTATCTCCTTCGAGATAGGTGGCGCTGTGTGAAATACATGCCGAATCATAACGATAAGCTAAGGGTAGTGTTAAGTGAAACATGAAATGCCATTAGCAAGCTAAGATGTTGTGATGTGAGAAAAGAATGGTTATGAATACCTAGGCCTGATCAAATCATCAAATATAGCTTGTGATCAACATTTTTAAATTGATGGAACTTCAATTCAAATGTACGCAAATTTATGTATAGCATTCATATCGGATAAGCTTAGTTGAACAACCTAAACCCCGACTCGGACATTTAATTTTGTGATATTGACACTGACTTTTTCAAGCAGAAATCCACCCCGATCCGATCCAGGTCGGTTGGCCAAAATTTTGCTTTAGGAATTTTCGGTTCACGACTAAACCCTACAGAGTCAATATCACAAAATTTAAGGTCAGTGTATGGTTTAGCTTGTTGAACTAGTTAACATCAGAGTGCAGTTGGCTGATACATTGTACATGATCATTGATGATGTAGTCTAGGTTTATTTACCATACTTGGTCAGGCAAGAGGATTATAGCAGTCTGAAATCCATAATTTACCCACCTATTTTTAAACTGCTGAAATATCATGTCAGAGCTCTTTAAATAGTACTTTCAGCAGTGTTTTAGGAAAGAATAGAGCATAAATTAATTTTTATGAATTACTGAAAGACTTCATCCCAAATTGGACCCCTCTCATGGCATTGAATTTCCAACCCGAAGTGTATTTCTACTCGGATATATGCAATCAACAAACATCAGCTCCTGGTCTGCCATTTCAACATTATACAAGATATGTGCATACATTAAAGTGTTTCACTGTATTCATATACGCTTCTGTCATGAAGGTGTATTCTTATAAATAATGTCTTCCAAATATAATTCTTGTCGGGGGGGGTGTTCTGCTTCCAGTGAATGGGGTACACATCGTTCAAACCGTAAACGCACATGTATGATGTTACATGAAAGTACCCAATCAAGATATGAGCTTGCCAATATCGTGCAACAAGGATGTTCTTTGGTGTCTGTGTGATTTCCAAATATGGCAAGTGTTGGTTGTATTGATTTTCAACCATAGCCAATCGAATTTGAATTTAAAGAGGTCCTCCTAATATGGACCACGGCATATTTATAGAGCTAGGACATCACCAAAGAATATTCTGATCAGAAAGTGTGTTACGTTCAGTTGAGGCAACACATGTAGTGTTCTTGCACATGGGTATGCCAAGATGCATTAGTAATGACATTTTCTTTGAATACTGGGAAAATATAGCACAACATAAAATTATGTCAGTTATCGCCAGTTTAAAATATTCTCCGAAGTTACAAGATAAGGCAAAGTGGAAAAATACGAATCAGTAGCTTAACAGCTGTCAATTTGTTCTCTCAATGTACAAATGGCGGATTTAATCTAATGACAATAATTTTTCAAACACTAACAGCATCCCAGACCACAGCAGCTACACCAAGTTCCGCCCAGTTCTGTTTCACGACCACGTCATGTCCAGCAACAGTAAACCGACGGACTGGTTTATGAAATGGTAGGATATTATTCTCGTCGTATGGAACCACCGCGAGAGCATTGCCGCTGCGTTTAGAATTGTCACTTTCAGTTTCACATGATTCTTTGCTGCAACTTCCTTCGTCGGATTGCATATCCTCTCCAACTTTAGAGAAGATTAGAGGTAGAAATGTCAAGTAAACAGAAACAATGTACATCGTAGATGACTATTCTCATTGTGTTATGTGCTTAGGCGAAACCAGTGTCACATTGGAAAGAATTTCGTTTGAATCTTGTAAAAACCCACGTGGCAATGTTTTGTTGGTTATCTATTTCAAGGGGTATTCTAAAAACTGTACTTGATGAGATTAACCAGAACGGATTCGGACTGTTTGTGACTTGAATAAGATTAATCGAACGTCGAAACATTAGCACTCATAACTCCATTGTGTGGATTATTTGCACTATTTTTACACACACAAACATTATGATAGTTTTCGGTTTTCCCGTGTGTTTCTCCCATTTTCTATGTGCCTCTTATTCGTTCTCGGACTCAGTTGCAGTTTTGCTGGAAGCCACTCAGTCACGCGCGAAAGTCCGTTATTTCCGCTAAACCGGCGGGACTTGCGGTTGTCCTGCCAACTGACAACAACGTATCTGGCCACGTTTGAAAACAAAAAGGTCAACGGACAGCTCATTTTCTTGACTCACCTCACTCAAACTTATCCAGCGGGCATATAACAACACGAAAACCGGGTACCGAAGATCAGAAAATGGCTATGAATAAGAAAATAAACGAATGTGGTAAGTATAAGGCTATCATTTCATGATTTTTGTGTAAATTTATTATTTTATAATTTTGGGAATTGCAACAACAACATGCGAAAACATTTTATTCCAGACTACCACACTATATCTACAAACACCACATGGTGGATAATCCTCGGGTACTTGGCCCAAGTTTATGTTTGTGAAAAAGGATAACTGGGTTCCCATTTTCGAAATACATTCACTGGTCCAAAAGCGATACACTTTTCAATTTCCGCTCCGTGTGAGAAGCCCTTGACCCTAGCCAAATACATGGCTTCCTACTCAGGTAACTGGGTTCCCATTTTCGAAATACATTCACTGGTCCAAATGCGAAACACTTTTCAATTTCCGCTCTGTGTGGGAAGCCCTGGCTTCATTCGTTCCTGCTTTAACTTATTGTGTGTCCCAACTAATCTATTGAGAACGTTTTGTTTGATATTTTGAGAAATATATATTGTTGTGTTCTGAAACTTACGTCACTGGTAAAATGCAATTATTATAGTATTCATTCAAATTATTAGCAAACAACATTCTGTAGAACTATCTGTTTGAAACATTTTCTGTTTTGGGTGTCATTCTCTGGGTTAAATTTTGACGTCAGCCATTGTTGATTTGGACCAGTTCAATAGGTTTGATCAACCTCGCCACCAGGGGTCGCTCTCCGCTGGAAAATTGGCCGCTCCGACGAACCCCTGGGACCACGCTCACTGAAAGTGGGTCCCATAATACATCGAAAAATTCGTTCACGTGTCCTCTTCCGGTTCCATTGGAACATATTCCATTCCTTTTGAAACGTCAGTCATGAGTCATTTTCTTCGCCAGCGTCAATAACGTCGTGACGTCAGAATAGAAAATGTTTCGCAAGAATGCATTATGAGCATACGTCATCTGTCAGACGCGCTCGTAATGTCCATGACGTTGGGAGATCGGCATGATCTCCACAGAGATGCCCTCGTTATGTTCTGAATTCTAGTGTTTCTTGTGCTATCCAATGACCGATCGTACGGCTGAGCGCCGTCCCAGAGCCTAGTAGGGAGGACAGGACCGGATAGCTCTGGTTTCGAGATTGAGGTTTGATAGGCATTCTATTCCATTTATGGAATTTTTACGGTTCCACAATGTCACAAATCAACAATAATGCCATGATGTCACAATAAGACGTTACAAAGACAATTTATCAATACTGGCCACAGTAGCAACGTCATAGCGTTGACCCTGACGTCACAATAGAAAATGACAACCTCCCACTCCTTTGCATATATGGGACAGTCCCTTTCAGCCTTGGCGACGTCAAAAGTTAACCCAGAGAATGACCACCCAAAACAGAAAATGTTTCAAACAGATAGTTCTACTGAGTGCTGTTTTGTAATATTTTGACTGAATACTATAATAGTTGCATTGCACTAGTGACACAAGTTTCAGAACCCAACAATATATATTTTTCCAAGAATCGGACAAAACGTTCTCAATAGATTAGTTGGGACACACAATAGTTCAATCTTGAACGTCGCTCGACTGGGCTCTCTCCGTTCAACTCAGCCTATCACGTAACAATGGCGCAAATCCCCCACAGATTCTATGGGGGCGCTGTACACTCGATTTTCTCAGTGTTCGTCCGGCTTTTAGCTCTGCTGTGGCTAGATAAACATCTTACAAATATTCTACGACATTAACTTCAGAAAATCTTTGCGAAATAAAGACAAATCTTACCTTAGACGACCAACATCGGTGAAATGCAAACGACGGTAGACTGCGCGTGCAGAAAACGTTCCAAATTTATGCTCGGTTACATGTTTTCAAAAAGTAGTATCATGCACGGAAACGGACTGAATTGAATCCGCTCAAAAACATGCATTCCAGGGACAAGAAACCGCGATGGAAATAAAAGCAAATTCTACGAATTGAGATCACATAAAATATCACTTGCTTTGATTCCAGAATATTGCCCTCCTTAATATATGAAAATAGCTGTGTACAGTTCAGTATGTGAATAAATGTTTAAATGATATAATATTGCTAAATCTGTCATTGCAGCGTTTGCTCATTAACGCCACTACTTTTTTTTGTGAGAGAGTGGGAAGAGAACTTGTTATATATATGTTTCTATCTATATTTCCATCGCGGTTTCTTGTCCGCTGGTATCTAATTCAGTGAAATCCAAATGACGGTAGACTGCGCGTGCAAAAAACGTTCCAAATTTACGCGAGGTTACAGTTTTTCAAAAAGTTGTATCGTGCACGGAAACGGACTGAATTGAATCTGCCCTAAAAAATAGATTCCAGCGGACAAGAAACCGTGATGGCTACCATAGCTACCTTGACCCGTATTTCTCGTCGCTATATAGCTGAAATATTGCTGAATGCGACGTTAAACCTTAATTTCTCTCTCTCCTTGACCCGTATTTCTAACTAACATCCCTGACAAAGCTTACAACAAGAGGTTCACCATATCGTAATAAATATCAGGCATGGGAATTTTCCTTCAATAGGCTGATTTCAGACTTTTTCATCAAAATGTTGAAAGATAAAAAGTTGTCAGTTTTGTCTGAAATGCCTCAAAATACCGTATTCCTGGTAGGGGGTGGACAACGGTTTATCGTGAAGAACGTGCTATTTGTTTTTCATCTTTCAAAGTTTTCAAAGAGAAACTTTTTTTTGTGAAAACTGTCTGTATTATTAAAACTTTTGCTTGTTTAAAGAAAGGCAAATTTTTGTCCCAGTACCTGAGCCTCTGAGGTCTTTTCCACATGCATACTAGAAAAGTATGCCAAAACTATATGCATTATTTCGTCATTACATTAAACCAAAGAAAACTCGACAAAATTTGTAACACTGAAAGTTCAACCCTTTGTCTTATTACAGCTGAGAACATTCTCAAAATCATGGAATTATTCAAAAGGGAGCGAGGCGATTATCGCAATTGGAGTTTATCGCTTTTGGACCAGTGGCTAATATGATACGCAAAAAAAAAATAATAAGAAAAAAAATATCGTGTAGTCCTAGCCTATATCATAGTTTCATGGACCACTAACACACAGGTCCCTCCCCCACACAAAAAAAAAATTAAAAACAAAAAATGTCCTGGAAGGGAAAAATGTTATTATTTTGAGCCCTGATAATAAATTATAATTTACTGTAAATGTTCTATAAAAGGACCCCAGGACCCCACCCATGGGGTCCCGGACGTGTAAAGAAATAGGACCCAAATGTTGTAATATGACTGAAATATTTTTGGTGGTGGTCTATGATGTCACAGGTGGTTTAATTTGCATGACAGTTAAATTCCAGTTTCTAAAATCTATCCTACATGATTTTTGTTGTCAGGCTGGTTTTACCATGCCCCTGCCAAAACTTCCACACTGGCAGAGCCTGTGGGTGCACCCCCTGCTTCACAGATACCTGGCCTGAACGACCTCCCAGACGAAATGGACCAACCCAGACTCTCTAACCTCAGAGACACAGACACCAAGTATATTAGACTGGCCAAACAAGGAGGGAGACCAGGTAGGTTTATGTTATGACACTGTGACTGGCAGATATTAACTTCTTCACCTGGGATATGGTTTTTGTGAACTTCAGTCTGCTAGAATGGTTCGGAAAATTGCAGATTTCAGAAATGTCATCAAAGTTAGTTTGTGAATTCTTACACTGTTTAGAAATTCGGCAACTCTAAAGTAAAACTCACACATATTTCACTCAGAAAGTGAATGGTTTTTTTGTACCATTGCCACAGGCAGCAGCACCTGTTCTCTTGCATTTCACAACATTTCTGAAATTCTATGTGTTGCTTTCTCTACAAGTTAAAAAATGTTACCCATGTTTTCATGGTTTTGGAAATCAGATCTGGACATTGCAAAATTCGGGAAATGTTGCTGGATTCAGGGAATGTCGATGAATTTAGTTAATGGTTTTGTTTCCGAATTCAAACTATTCCTGAATTTGGCAACGTTTCGAATTCCGTAATTTACTCACTTGAAAATGTCAAATGACTGTTATCTGTAGCTTGACATTTTATAGACTTTGATCATCACTATATTATAGACTGGATTCAACCTACATAATATAAATTATATTATAATTCTGATGGTACATAGTCATACAAGTTAAATGGATGAACAGTATTAAAAGGAGCATTGTTATACATGTACATGTACCACTTTGTTCGACTATAACATTCTCTACAGGTTTCATTCTAGACCGAGTTATACCAAAGAATTAGTCTGTTTCTTGTGTGCTGTCCTCAGTGTTTTATAGGGTGGATGGAGGGTGTCTGGTTCCATGCTGCTTCAACGATTTCTTCTGTGTAGTAGCAGGAATGCAACTTGCCTGGGTGGTGCTTAGTTAGTTCGTCGCGATATAGCTGAAATATTATTGAAAGCGATGTTAAATTCTATTCACTCACTCACTTAAAAAATGGAACGTGTATCTTCGTTACTTGGTGCTCAGCATTAAGGAGATAGATCAAGGACTGGTTGGCCCGGTGTCCAGATAATGTGACTGGGTCATTGTGATACAATTCAAAAATTGTTAAAAGTGATATTAAAATCCTTCCCACTCACTCAAACTTTTCTACATGCCATATTTTCACTTCTAGATTTGCTGCAAATGAAGAGGACATCTGAACCGACGAAGGAAGCGAAGGGTTACCCTCGCACAGAGTGGTATTATCTGGAAGACAATGCCGCCGAGGATGCAGCTCTTCAATCTCCTGATGAAAAGTAGGAGCACATATTTATCATGTATTTACAGGTACATATTTACAGTATGGACAGAATTGAAGTTGATGTAGTCTCTCCGTACGCCCCGTGGGGCTTCCGGGGTTTACCTGGGTGTGCACGACGACAACCCCAGATCAACCCCGGGAGCCCCAGGTCATGGTAAGAATAGACCTCAGCTCAACAGACAGCTTGTCATAAGAGGCCACTAACTGGGGCACCCGTGGGGTCGCCGGGTGTGCCGTGATATGACTGAAATATAGTTGAAAGCAACGTTAAATCATGTACACACCCAGTCTCTCCATACTGTCACATGAAGAGGCACAATAAAAGAATTCAACATTTTAGCATCTTCGCATTTCAAGTCGAATACTACATTGACCAAATGAATAGAGTAAATCGTTCAAACCGGGAAATGCACGTGATGTCATATAGCCAATCGAGATAGGAGCTTGCCAACACCATGCAGTGAGAATTTTCTTTCATGTCTGCCAGTGTGATTTCCATATGGCAAGTGGTGGTTGTATTGATGTAATTTCTTTCGAACAGCCAATCAAATTGGAACTTTAAAGAGGTCATATTTTGCACTTATCCTAATGTGGACCAGAGACTATTTACAGAGCTGTGACATCACCAAACCCGTATTCTGATCAAATAATAATATGTTAGTTCCACCAAGGCAACACGTGTAGTGTTCGACTTGGATATGCGAAGATGCATTTTAGAGGCTATACCAAATTCCCCCACACTAGTTATCATTAAAAGATAGTGTGCAATGGTCCGAACAACAATCAGTGCTTTTATCCTGAGTGATGTCTTTGAAGTGGGTTTAAGACACAAATAAAACTGAGGTGAGGGGAAAATTCCCTGATTGTCCGAAGGTTTTCCACTCCAACCAGTTACGCCATTGTAAAGCCCAGGTAGTTGTCCAACCCATTACTTTCAGGTCAAGTCAACCAATGAACAATGCATGATTGAAGTTCATAAAACATAATTTTGAATTTCACTCAGTAACTAGAAATCAATACCTTTGCTTATTTTTCTAATGGATTCATTTGCAGCAAGCCATATGAGTTCAGGCTACCAGAATATATGGTCAACCAGTCTCGACGACCAGCCAACACCGACAACTTCAACGATGATCACGACGGGTCAGGCCCAAACAGTCGCTACAACAAGCGCTCCCCATATGCATTCGACACAATCTCGGCACATGAACGAGACGGTGATCAGGCCACTAACAAACTGGCGATGAAGATCCCAGAAGCGAAGAAATACGGCTATGGGGTGCGTCAGGGAAAGAACGTCCCGGTGAAGAAAGTTCCCTTTGTCGCGGAGCGTGTGAAGCCAACTCTATCATCGCAAGTGTCTGACATGGACAACAAACCCAAGTATCAACCATTGTAAGTAACCATAGCGACGCTTGATGCAACAAAGGCATGTAATTCTTGGAAATAATGATGAAAGAATAAATCTATTTAAATCTATTTGAAACAACAACAAAAGATGTCGCTAATTGTCATCCACCGAACATGACAATTAGCGACATCTTTTGTTGTTGTTTCAAATAATATCGATAATAGGTATTTGGATAACTGCCAGCGTCTCAGTTTTGGTAGTTCCTTGCATAGTTCTTCTTATATGGGGTGCTGAAAGCTTGCTTCATGCATTCAAGTTTCTTGAACGATCGCCCCCCCAGTGGGAAATTCTACATACTTACATATTCGGCAACTTAACTGGCATTTCTATGCATGTTATATGTTGACTACAACCATACATTTTAACACCTTTAAATACCAAATTCCATGCAATGTTATTCTGTATATTTTAACCCTTCACAGGCCAAATTCCAAGAAGGAAGCTGATGGTGTTATCATGAGTAAACTCATGTCACATGGTTATGAACAGGAATGGCATGACAGAGTAGAGAGGTGGCAGTCTAAACAGGACAAGGCTCGCGAGACGCTGGCATCCATGAGTGCTCCTGTCGAGCAGCCAATGCGGGCAACATCGTCTGAGTATGGCTGCCATTATGCCCCATCTAACCACAGCAAAAATTCGCCAGAGTCAAAAACAAAGTAAGAGTCGAATCAAGGGTTAAATGTTGTCAATCATTTTGCATGCGAGTTGGGCCATAATTCAAAAGTGTTTGTTTGTGGTTATAAGACGTCCAACTTTAACTAGGGTCAGTAGGTAGGGAAATATGTTGTTTTATTTAGGGTGGAACAAGAAACAATTTTGGAACAGGAAAAAATTTTGTCACTACCAATAAAAAAATACCCTTTTTTTTTCTTGAAATGCCAATAAAAAGTTTTGGGTAGGGGCCTTTTTGATGCACAGGTAGGGTTACCACAAACAAGTTGTTTTTTTAAATCTTGGCTTCAGGCCAAGTTTCTAGAACCATGGGTTGAAGGAGAGCATTTTCAAGCCATTCACGCTGACAGCCTGTGATAAGAGGAGACTAACTTGGAATAGGATCTCACCCATGGTATTCTTGGGTGTAAAAAGGAATAAGACCCTACCCATGGAGACCCTGAAATATAGTTGGAAGCGACGTTAAATCACCCTGTAAGCCATTCACCTGACCTATTTGTACCGGCCTGTACAGATTGTCAGGGTAGAAGAAATTCATTGTTTGGCATATGCTCGATACTCTGGCCTAAAGTGTCATGAAATCAGGACATTCCTAGATCATGGGTATGGCCAGTTTACATTCGACCGACACAGTTACATGATTTAGGAGAACTTTCTCCACAGGAACAAGTTATGTATGGGAATGTAAGCTCTGTGTGGCTGTGATTTTCAGGATCGAGATGCTTAAAATACATCCGTACTGCTTGTTCAACTGTGTGATAATTCCAGACCATTATAGTCTGACGAATGTGTGGTCTTGTGCCTTTCAGGAGAGCAGGGTCAGGCAGAAGAGCTGATGACACCAGAACAGAACCAACTGAGCAGGAGAAAGAGTTATTCAAGTTGAGCAGGTAGGTCAAGGATTCAAGCGCTTGTACTTAGAGATGAATCAGCCTCAAACTATATGACAGCAAGGTCACTGTATCTGATGAATGCCAGAATATCATGTGATGATGTCAGGGAAAATTTAAACTGTTTTCGATTCGACAGGCTTTCTGTCTCGCCATATGGGGACATTCAAGGATTAGATATGCAAGGCGGGAAGGAGGGTTGGGGGGGATGTTACAGGATGTATTAGGGGAAGGTGGAGGTCAAAGCCACAGCCGAACCAGGCGCTCTGCCCATGAAGAACTTAAAATTGAAAATATGACATTTGTATTTCACCTTTAACACAGTAAGTAGAAATGATTATATGAAGATTGGTCATTCATCCAGGTATATACTAATAATATGAATAAGTAAAACAGTTCATCTGGATATATAAAATGTATTTTATGGATGTTGCGGCACCGACCTGGTGACTTCAACAGAGGGATGGAAGATACAGTAAAAGGGGATAGAAACAGTGTCAAATAGAAGTAGACCTCGTGATCAACTCTCACTCATCTTATATATCAGATCTTTCATCTGATCAATAAATATTGTATTCCAATTTTTCATACAGCATTTTTAGACTTAATAATCCATCTATTTATTGCTCAAATCTACACCTGCTATTGTATGCTATTATCCTTCCTTGAAGATCCTGCTGTAGACTAAAAGTTCTCACCCCTCTGGAGCCTCAGCCAATAGGTTACACTGCGCTTGCGCCCAAACACACTCCCTAATTCCTTTTTTTTCTTCCTTCTACAGCTGAACTGAACGCACGCGTTTTAGTAGAGCTCTGCTAGGATTAGATTTTGTCTATCTTTGATAGGGAATTTCAGTCTAGATTTAGACTATATACATTGTAAAAACAATGTCCAAGACACCGGGAATTCTAAACGCTGCAAATTTTGCAGTCGTTCTTGGTCTCAATTAGAAATTCACATTCACTGTGTTTTCTCTTGCAAAGGCTATATGTGTTATCGTAAAGCTACTTGTTTGCAATGTAACAACAACAACAACAAGTATTTCTTGAAATGATACAAGCCTGGTGTAATTACGCAGGCATGAATTTTTTGTTACAGGCCTCTGGGGCACGGATCTATTATTCCAAGAACTGAAACAATAGCTAGAGAAATTTGTAGAATGTTAGCAGAATTTTCCTCCACAGATGCCTGAAGTTAAATTTTGTCATCTGAATAATTAGGAGAACTAGAGTAATCTGAATGATTTCACTTCACTTGGTGGTACAAATTATGTAAACCATGGTTTTACTTCTCTTCGCCCAGGTTCAAGAATATTCCCCCAAAGGTGGATGATCACCAAAGGCCAGAATTCCTCAAATCAACTGCTGTGCATTAGACAATACTTAGTGCTTGCCTCCCATTGGTGTGCTTGGGATGATCCAGAATTGACTGACATGGTGCAATTTTCTTTACTACCATTAAACTTTTCTGTGACCTGCAATATTCTGGAAGCTACCAGCAGACCAGGGGACTACACCTTATTATTTATTGGTCTGAGTGCTTTACAATGCAAAGTTTTTAAGATAGAGAATCTTAATCCAATATGGCCCCCATGCATCATCATGAAATTTCAATATGGCCACCAAACAGAGGGACCAACTGCAGGGGAAACGACTGGATTCATCCAATGATAGATTTAGACTAAATCATACCACTGTTGCAATTAATCACTTGAGCGCACAATTATACGTATGTCATGACAGCACTCGTGTAACACAATACTTAATATAATTGTCAGCCCACAGTGCAAATGCAGCAAAGGAAGTCCTGTACGTCACCACAAACACCAAATTAAAGCTCTAATAGAAGAGGAGTTTGTGGACATGGTACATGTAGGTGTCATTGGCCAGTTGTGAAGGAAACTGAGAAATGATCCATCCAATAAGACTCAACCTTATTTATTTGGTAAATAAGTTTACTTTTGATTGGTTAGATACATTGCAGTATGGAATTTTAAACCAATCACGTTTCTGAAAGGGCATTACAGGTGGATTGATGCATGGATCTGCATTAACTGCTGTTCACCTTCCTTCTAAATTAGGATACAGTAAGTCCTCTAATAAATGAATCACAGGAAGTGAATTTCAACACCATAAAAGCAGAGGATTATCAATTTTAACAAAAGTTGACAAAATGGTCCAAAATCATGCAGATAATGACAGTGTAGCCTCCATGTATGTCTTCGTTATTTTCACGATTTTGAACAGTGATCGAATTTATTAGAACTGATCGTATTTTCTTCGCAAACTAGGGACTGATTCATCATTGAATTCAAATGTGGTGATTATTATTAGATGATTTACATGTTCCATACACTGAGACTATTTTGGATATATATGCTGCTCCATGGTGAGTTGCATTTTGCCATTCTCTCTTAACGTGTCGTAATTCAGCTACAAAACTGTGATAACACTGAGATTATTATTAAGAGCTGGAGAAAGATAGGCCAATGTCAGCACGTTTTCACATCTATTTTCAGTTGGCAAATCGGGCCCACCTTCATTCCATTTTTAATGTGTATGTGAAAGCAAATGTGCAAATTATTTTAAGTGTTTTGCCATACCGGTATTGACTTTTCATTCAAAAGAGATTTTACCTGTTGTAATTGTTAGCGGTGCATGGACATTATAATCCAGTTATCCAATTGAACTTTTTTCTAAATGGACTATGCAGTTGGTGAAGGACATCATTGTACCGTATCATATGAAGACTGATATTTTAACCTTGTTAACTGTGTTAATCTGGACATGTTGATCACTCATTTTATGGAATAAACCATTTTATCATTCAATGTGTCCAAATTTTAAAGTTGATAATTGGTCTGCGTCACCCACCATTTTTTAGAAAATGTTTTACCATGTTTAAGCTTTGAATTATATAGAACATTATGCAATGTATGTTTTGTCACCAAAGATAATTACATGAGCCAGTGAGGTGTGAGTACATATATATATGTCAATTTTGAGTATTTTGTTCGCATTACATTAATCCAACTTGGACAAACAGTATTATCATAGGCTCTAACAGTTGGGGAAATGTGAACACTTCAATTTGAAGCTACATTTGCACATGCACATGGGGTGTTTTTCTTGAATAATTTGAGTCCTTGGACTATACAGAGTTGAGAAGTTCATGTATTGTTCAGTCTAATACTGAAATGAGAGCAATCCATGAACTATTTAAAGTTTTCGCTGCATTTTATCAGTCTTCAAGAAAAGCATCCTATTTGTGCCGAATTGAAAGATTAACATAGCCCCAACTGCATGTGCTTAAAACATGCCATATATATCACGCAAATTGATAAATATTTGGAAAAAATGTCTTAAAATATATTTGTTTTATAATTTCTCAAGACATAGCCATGGGACGGAGAGAAAAAATGTTTATCAGTTTGTATTCTCACAATTCACATGACACCGACCGAGTTCAAAAGCACATCGGAAATAAATGCTGATGTTGTAATATAAAGTTATTGTTGTTACACTTTATGAATGGAAAGAAGCAGTGAAGTATGTGCATACCCACTAGAAAAAGAATCAGTTGCAGAATGAGCCTTGCTCTGGATCATTTGATACAGAGCAAGCGATGCAGAAAATACATCACCCTCTGGTGAGCCAGCATTAAACGCAACATTAAAAAGGGTGGTGGAAAATGATGGCAGCGTACTGACAAGAAGTCATATGACACCACAGACAAATACATGGATACTGACTGCATATTTCAGATGCATGGCACGAACCAAAAGTGAACATATACTTGTGACGCCCGACGCCAACCAAACGCTTCAATTCTCCACCATGTTTACAAGTCACAAAACTACAATCACAATGATTTGTACAGAGCAGGACTAACAATGTGAACCCAAAATGACGTCTTCTGGGAACTCGCAGTTCATCTCGAACTGCTCCAACACAACAGCGTCATTGAGGGAATTACTGAAGACAAATGTAGATTGGGCCTGGTTTCAGAGCATGAAAAGGCTCTAGAGAAGTTGAAAAACGCTCTAGCAAGCCTGTCCTGTAACTGTTCGACGAAGACACGTCCGTGAAAACACTAGCTGATGCCTTACAAGGAGATCTTGGGGCCTGTTTAGTACGGAATGACGACCCAGTGTTGTACACTTCAAAAGCACTTAAACCGAACTATGCCCAGATAGAAAAACACATTTTTGCCATAGTGATCGCGTGTGGAAGATTCAATCATCAGTATACGCACGGTAGACTTGTTGATTTGAAAACTGACCATAACCTAGAGCCAATACTGAAAAAAACACTGAGCAAAGCATCCCCAAGACGGCAGCAGTTTGACACAAAGGAACTGGACAAGATCATTCATGGTTGAATGTATCCCAGTCAGTGCTGAAAAGTTTCAACGCCATCGCCATCAGTTACACGTCTGTACTGGGAGCTAAGAGGAGACCTGTCCGCTGAACTTCATAAAGACGTGCTTCATCTGATCCATGGAACTGACCTTGAGATTGTCAAATGCAATGCCAGAGCACTAGCTGTGATTCATTGGCCTGGGATGACCAAAGATATTGAGAGACTTTTCTCTAAGTGCGCTACATGTGCCAAATACAGAAGACGCAAATCAGAAAGCTCGTTCCACGCAGCATTCCTGAAAAGTCGTCATCCGTTTTTCGATGTCCCCTATTGGCTGTTGGACGTTTCGTCCCCGAGGCTTGCCCTCTGTACAAATCATTGTAATTTGTGACTGATGAACATGATGGAGAATGAAGTGGGTGGTCGGCGTCGGGCCTCACAGTACTCTGAATAATAATATGCATTGTACAATTATTTTCTCTGTTTGGATCGTCTCTAACAGCCACATAGTTCATCAATTTCCATCAGATGACTTGATAGGGCTTTTTATTACGCCTCAGAGTAGCTTATTTGATAGCCGATTGGTCAATTGCCATCCCATAAATAGTTCGTATTACGGCAGCCACACACCTAATACGAACAATCACGTGTTAACGTTACCATAGTGGAAGGTGGAATTGACGTAGCTTGTCCTTCAATGCAACGTCACGAAGCCGATACGTCACAAAACGAAGAGCTACGTCGTATCAATGGCTTTGTGACGTTGCGCCTTAGCGTTTGCTTTCAACCCAAAGACGTTGTGGGCATGCGCGACTCTTTCGTATTAGGTCAGAAAATGTGAATCAGTTGAAGTTGTCTTACGAAAACAAACCGCATTTAATCGTTGTTGTCGTCGCGTTTTCGGCATAAACAAAGGCTCTTCGGCATAATAAAATCGTTATGATGTTTGTTTGAGGGGGCATACGAACTATTTACATGGTCAGTGTGGGGAATTCTTATCGGTCTCGCCTGACGGCTCGACCGATAAGAATTCCCCACACTGACCATGTAAATAGTTCGTATGCTCCCTCAAACAAACATCATAACTGATAACATCAATGCTCTTGGAAATTTGTTTCTAATACCGCTCAAGCCGGTACGAGGGGCCGTTAGGACATGTCATTTAAGATTTCCACATGAACAGCTACAATAAAACATGGCTGAGATACAAATCGTCACAGGGATTCGTTTTTTATACGCCCGCCAAAAAGGCGGACGTATTATGTGATGGCGGTTTCCGTCCGTCATACCGTCCGTCCGTCCGTCCGTCCGTCTGTCCGTCCCCCGTGTCCGGTCTATATCTGGAACAGTTTTCTATTTACAGTTCCAATTTTTGGTGAGTGGATACCCTACAAAAATGAAGGTCGCGGTCAGAGGTCAAAGGTCACTGGCCTGAAAAGCAGGAAATCAGTGAAATGTTCGTGTCCGGTCTATATCTCTGGATGTTTTCTATTCACAGTTGCAATTTTTTGTGAATGGATACATCAGGTGGAGACGATGTGTCGCGTACCGAAATTCAGGTCGAGGTCAGAGGTCAAAGGTCACTGTTGCCTAAAAATCAGGAAATCATTGATAGTTTTCCATCTACAGTTCTAATTTTTGGCGAGTGGATGCCCTAGGGGGAAACGATGTGTTGCATGCCAAATGTAGGTCGAGGTCAGAGGTCAAAGGTCAGTGTGAATGAAAAATCAGGAAATCATAAATTTCTAATTTTTTGTGAGTGGATTCAATAGGGGGAAATGAAGTGTTGCATATCAAAATATAGGTCAAGGTCGAAGGTCAAAGGTCATTGTGACCCAAAAATCAGGAAATTATTAAAAATAACATTTTTTTTGTGTCAGTAGATACATTAGGGGGACTCAATGTGTCACATATTAAAATGTAGGTCAAGGTCACTGTGACCCCAAAATCGTGAAATTGCTAAAAATTTTGATTTTTTGTATTCATTGAGAAATTACGGGGAGATGGTCTGTCATGTACCAAAATTTAGGTCAAGGTCACTGACTCCAGAATCAAGAAATCTTTGAAAAGTACTTTTTTTTGTGTCAGTAGATACATTACGGGGACATAATGTGTCACGTACCAAAATGTAGGTCAAGGCTGAATATCAAGGTCACGGTGACCCCCAAAATCATGAAATTCATAAAAATCGTGATTTTTTTGTGTCCATTGATACATAATCATTGACGGAAGACGATGTGTCATGCACCAAAGTTTAGGTCAAGGTCAAAGGCCAAGGTCACTGTGACCCCAAAATCAGGAAATCATTAAGTCACATTTTCATATGCCTGTAGAAGACGAGGTCATGTAATACGATGTTGCGTTCTGTCCATTCATCCTTACGATATCTCTAGTTTCAAGGTATGGAATGGTATCAGATACCTTACTCGCATGGCGAAGAGGAGACATATCAATTTGTCAAATGTCAAGGTCACAGTCCCCCAGAATTGAATCAAGTTTAGCTGACTATATGTGTTAGGTTGGAATATTCAGAGTTCTCTCCCCTAAATGTATATGGCATTTGTCCTGTGGAGTTGTCTCCCATGTTTGAAACAGCTACATTTAGTTAAACTGTTGTGAAATAGAAACCATACATTTACTAGTTTAACGTGGAGAGGGGTCCTTTATGAACTTCATACCCGTTTATCAACTCAAGAACAAAGGTTTACTTCATCACTTTCTTCTTCCTTCATGAAAAATTCTCTCGTCTGAAAGAAATCCATTTGCAGGAAAAGTACTATTTTCTTGTGTTTGACTATTGTCGATTTCATTGTGGGATATGTGAGCTCTCGGTTCTTGCTCCAAGGTCACCTAGTTTCCAAGAGTTACGCTCATTTTAGTTTATCATTCAATTTTAGATGTGATATGTTACATTCTCAGAAGCACAAAATTGTAGACCTTTTTCCGGATTGCTAGCTACCAATTGGAATCAAGGCGATTAAACAACCTTGAAATTTGGACCAATGTAATTCCAGATATACGGGCGTATATTGAAGCCCGTTGGGCTCTTGTTGTCCTTGTGATGTTTTCAGATACGCAATCAGAATACTGATCTGTGGGGTCATATGACTTCTTGTCAGTACGCCGGCATCTTTTCCACCGCCATTTTTGCGTTTTTTAATGTGACTCAAAAGACTATCATGTGATGTTAATATCTCCACCAAATACCCAGAACTGTGCCTACTGACCTGTTAACGGTAGAGGGCATCATCCCACACAGGCGGTCTGTAATGGCAGGACCTGGGATACCGGACCAACTGATGTCAGACAACATGCTAGTTTCCAGTAGTTAGTTCCAGCAAGTCGTCATTGACCGGGAATTCAAGATAACTAACGCCCAGCCCAACTTTTTCTCAGTCAAGCAGCTGACCAGAAAAGCAAACGAAGACGGCCGAGGTCCTTATATCGCCTTAGAGGAGTACACACCAGTGTCGGGACTGACTTACTGTCCATCTCAGTTGTTGATTAGCCGGACGTTAAAAATCAAGATCCAAACTGTAAAAACAAACCTGCTGGAACCAAATCTTGCTTCGGGTCCGAGAGCAACCCCAAAACGCCTCCAGCAACAGTATTATAACCGAAATGCCAAGGAGCTGCTACCTGTCATCAGGGAGAAAGAGAGTACAATGATCCGGGATGATAAAAACTGGTTTCCGTACCCGATTGTGAGTGTGAGTAAATATATGATGAATATAAGTTTATTCCATGTGGTCACCCCGAGGGAGGCACGTATATAAGAAATCGTCGTGACCTCTTGAAAACAACTGAGGATTCCACAACAAGCCCGATGGCACCAAAAGAGAGCGTAATTACGGACGCGGCATCATCACTGCTTCTGTATTGCCACCACCGGCTACTACTAAACCAAGGGTTTGACCAGATCCAGAACGGCCTTGGAAAACCAACAATCTATTAGTTCCGGCAGAAATGACGCATAATTAAATTAAACCACACATCATCTACCACGGCCAACCGTAAGACTGGGAGATTCTGTGATGAAAAGTAGAGCGTGACAGATATTTGTCGGAGGCAAAATAATCTCCAAATCTGTTTGGAGAGCAGGGGTAGTCTGCCCTTGACTCCTCTGTTTGACTTTTAGAACTATAGTTCGAACTTTATGGTGCCGATGCACTGCATTACATTCTACTGACCGCCCCCAAATGGTGCAAAATGTTACAAGAACATGTATTCTTCTGACCAACTTGTTAACAGAGCATCACAACAAGTAATGCCATTTTGAAGACAATAATGTGCTGCTATTTCTAGAGACCCACTGTATTGGTGTTGAGTGTATCCGGATACCAAAAGAAACTCAAAATGACATCACGGAAAAGCTTTATGTGGAATTAAACATAGCAGATGCGTATATCTACCTGAGATTTCTTTACTATTCGTCCTACAATTCCGCCCTCAGGATCTTATTCAACGCCTTAGATCATTGACACATGTAGTCTCGGTGTGTAATCGATAATGCCACGGCTTTGGTTCAGCGGTCGCGATACTTTGTCAAGATAACGGTGGAGTCAGTGGGGGTTAATCTAAACAAAGCAGGAATAAGGAAACGGATATCAGACGTCCAATAACTTTCTGAAGTCGAGTCGTACGCGCTGCGGGTAAATAATCTGGGGCAACGACTGCTGTGAATTATGTTGTGGCAAGTAAATCCTTAACGCGAGAGATAGTTGTGAAACAGGATAAGTTAGCTGTGCCTTAGACAGTTACGAAAAATATGGATGCCGTGAAATGCCCAAGTTCAGTTAGAGTGAATACCTATGCGTCTGTTAACCATTATGGCCCCCCTACCAAACTTTCTGCGCTATCTCCGGAACGACGAAAAATAGATTGCTGAAACTCCGGGACTTTATAGTTTATCATATTGGGGTCATTTTGAGCCCATTTGCATAACCCCCTGAGCAGAGGATCATGGGTAAATTCAAGATGGCGGCCACGTGGGGTACCAGAAAAGTGATGTTTTTGTCACATTTCTTCACAATTTCTGCTTTCCGCGCTGAAAAGTGGGCAAAAACTATTTTATTTCACATGACATTAATATTTATTAATTTATCATGAAGTTTTTGCGGAGAAATTGCATAAATAAAAAAATCGGAAAATCCGACCGAAAAATCGACCAAAAAATGCCTTTTTTGAAAATGACGTCACTGTGACGTCATCAAAGCCGCCATCTTGGATTTTTTTTACATTTTCTGGTAGAGCTTGACCCAAGGGTATAGTGTGGTAAGTTTCAGCTCCCTAGCTCGAGGGATAAGAAAAATAATTAGGGGGGCAATTTCGGCCCCCCCCCCCGGCCTGGACAGGTCCCCAAAAGCCCAGGCCAGATAGGGTTAAGTAGAGTTCCTTGGTGAGTGATGTGGTCCGTTGTGAGAATGTACAAGAAGGATATGATGTCGTCGGTGTTAACACCTGCCAAATCGATGGAGACCGTGGAGGCGAGGACCCCTGTACGTACACGTCCGACTTCTCTTCAGCCTCGTTCAAAGGAGATGATCCTTCCTCCAGAAAGTATGAAAAGTAGGATGCTTGGGATTTTGAGATCGTATCGCTGCAAATTCACTGAGAAATCTAAGAAGAAAAATCATACTGTGGTTGAACATTGATGATGGTATTACAGTAGAGACTTCGTTCAAAGTTTTTATAAAGACCCCGGTAAACATAAAGAAAGAGTACTAGTTATTTGGACTTAGTGGCCGCGTTTGCGGTTCTCAATGCTAAGTATATGCACACGGTGGTTGCATTAAGAGGACATCACAAGAATTGACTTGAAAGTCTCAGCAGAGGTTTGATCAAGGATTGATCGACATCGATTGATTTGTGATGTAATTCTGTTGTTACATGTAGATATTTTATTTTTTAGATAGATTTCTATTGTTCGTTGTTATGCAGCTGTAATATCGCTGAACGCTACGTTAAATAAAACTCTCTCTCTCTCTCTCTCTCTCTCTCTCTCTGAGAACATTTTCAAAGTTGAAAACTTAAACTCAGCAAGAACCCAAAAATGGCATGTAACGCCCACTGGGGTCTCGAGCATGAACTGTGAATGTATATACTGTACAGGGCTCGCGCGGTCATTGAAAAACCTTGAATATCATTGAATTTGAAAATCAGTTTTCCAGGCCTTGAAAGTCATGGAATTTACGTCCTGGTCATGGAATTTTCATGAGAGTCATGGAAAAATACAAATAAAACATTAAAGTGTACCAGTGTGTGTTTTATTGTTCAATTTTTATTGTTTGTTCAACGTACCTGGACTCAATCGGCAAAATCTAGTCGCCGAATCGTCTCGATATCGACAGACACGAGGTGTGCATAAATAATATGCATGGGAGACTACTCTTGAGTCGCTAGCATGTCGCTGCATGTTAAACATATTATGGGCGATAACTCCTGCTCTCGGGAATTCCCCTAATCCCACAATGCTCTGCGCGAGCAAGGAAAGCTGACAGGTATCAGTACACAATTAATTCTGTTACTTGTTATGTATTAGCGTTAAAAATCGGCAAAAATCCAGAAAATTCACAATGCATAAATCCACCTGGCATGTCAATATTTACCTTGTGCGACATTACCAGTGGAAGTCTTGACAGATGTTGACCATGGAAATTTCAAATTACCGCCACTGACAGCTGATTGGTGCTACAGAATGTCATTCGATTTGTAAACAGGGAGCCTTCTCACCCTTCACTGATCATGTCTTCATCCACCATGCTTTTTCAAAGTGGCCCAAATCAACACCAGGAAGTACAGTTTGAAGACTCATCTGCAAGTTGAAATATCAAATGTATCAGAAATGCTGAAAAATCGCAGCTCATAAAATCCATAAAGATCTGCTCTCAAATTTCTAAACAATGTAGATCGTGGGCACCGACCCGGAAGTGATTAATTGTGTACTGATGCCTGTCAGGAATGGAACCATTGTTAAAATAAGGAATGCTCTCATCTGAACAAACCATACCCATCCCCAAACATTCTTGAGAAGGCACAGATAAAACTATGCACAGATAGAGATTTTACAGCCTATATACCAAGGGTACCCCCTTTATAATTTCCCCTCAGTTTGCCCCATATGACTTAAGACTGAGGTACAAGTAAAAAGTACAATATCTCACTAACCTGTACATATTTTTCCATCTGGTAAAAAGCACCAAGTCGACAATCCTTCTGCCTATAAAAAGAAGTATAAAGCATTAACTAGATATGTTAAACACTATTTTTAATTATTTTTTTATTATTTTAATTCATTTTTTTATGAAATTATTCAAATTAAAGTTTAAAAATAAAGAAAACTTAAATTCAAAATGTGTCAAAACATAATTTGTTTTCAACCTGCTCATTTAGGCTACATTTGGTAAAAATTTCCTTCATGGCAGTGGTTAACTTCTCCATGTAATCAGTGGGTCATCTCAGTAATCTATCAAATGGGATTTAAATTTGATGTTGATACAAAGATCAAAGACATGTTTAATCCTGTAATAAGTGACAGCAAGATACACAAATGTGTACACAACACATACCAAAATATAACACAGAGGTGTTTATGGCATACACAACTCCCATATAGAGAATATATGTCAGTTCAATTGGATGGATCTACATCTCATCAAGATCTTGCTGGCAGTAATTAGAAAGATGCACATATTACTTGTAAGCAGTTATTATTACTGAGAAAACTCCTAAATAACATTGAGGAATATATTCTGTGTCAGATTTCAAGTTCATGAATGCAATGTCTGCAAACAGGCAACACTTGTCAAAACACAACATAGAAGAAAAAAAGGAATAAAATTCAATGACAACATATCTGATGGTCATTTGCTGATCTCTGCTACATTAACAACCATGAAAGATGAGGACAGCTGGAAGTAGCCTAACTTAAACTGTTAACTGTTTGGTGAAAGATTAAAGTGGCAGCTTACAGTGAGAAAGGCCTATCTTCCAACAGAGTTGGAGGCATACCTCTGAGTCACACTGTGCGAAATTCCCAGAGTTGATGTGTGTGTGGGGGGGGGGGGGAGAGAGGGTTGTATGGGGCTTGCTAATATTTGGTGCCTGTAATCCATGTTTCTTGCTACCTACAAGATCTCTGATATGAATATGAAAGAGAATTACATACTTATAGTCCTGGAGATAGTGGAAATGGAATGAAGAGAAAGTATTTGCTATGATGCAAATGTGACTGACAATAAATACACAACAATGAGAAACCCTCAACAGTCAGATTAACTGTTGACTCAGTTAATCAGATTTTATTTGTGTCATTAAAGTTACAAATGCAAAAGGCATTTTGGAAATTCTTTGTGTGTGGAACAAACATCTGAGTTTTTACAGGTGATATAATTAGTATTAATTTCATGTGGTTTTAGACTGATATAAAGTGAATTAATGCATAAATGATTTGAAGCATTGAAGATTTGAACTGAGGTCACGATTTTGAAAAAAAGCATGTAATTGTATCTATGTGAATTTCCTTTCTTCCATTTACATTTATTGTATCTTGAAAGTTCATTTGCTCATAATTACCAGCTGTGTTAAATGAACCTCGTCATATTTGGCATTGACTATTTGGCCCTAGCACTGACAAATCAGTCATTTTTTGCCTATATTTGCTCCAAAAGGTCTCAATTTTGTCGCAGAAATGGCATAGCAATACAAGAGATGTTAGCCAGCATTATCAGTATGATATTTATTTCAACCACATTTAGCAAGAAAAAAAATAATTTTAATAAGTAAAAAAATTATTAAAATTAATTAAAATTTTTATTTTATTTTATTAATAATTTAATAACATAAATTTGAAACAACCCTAATATTTGAACTTAGTTCAGGAGTCATCATGGAAAAAAATTGGGCTGATCCAGTAAAAACTGTAGCCACAGTGACGATTTAAAGTTCTCTGGTCAAATGTGAAAATGTCGTGTGACAGGTATCAGTACACAATTAATTCTGTTACTTGTTATATATTAGCGTTAAAAATCGGCAAAAATCCAGAAAATTCACAATGCATAAATCCACCTGGCATGTCAATATTTACCTTGTGCGACATTACCAGTGGAAGTCTTGACAGATGTTGACCATGGAAATTTCAAATTACCACCACTGACAGCTGATTGGTGCTACAGAATGTCATTCGATTTGTAAACAGGGAGCCTTCTCACCCTTCACTGATCATGTCTTCATCCACCATGCTTTTTTCAAAGTGGCCCAAATCAACACCAGGAAGTACAGTTTGAAGACTCATCTGCTCATAAAATCCATAAAGATCTGCTCTCAAATTTCTAAACAATGTAGATCGTGGGCACCGACCCGGAAGTGATTAATTGTGTACTGATGCCTGTCAGGAATGGAACCATTGTTAAAATAAGGAATGCTCTCATCTGAACAAACCATACCCATCCCCAAACATTCTTGAGAAGGCACAGATAAAACTATGCGCAGATAGAGATTTTACAGCCTATATACCAAGGGTACCCCCTTTATAATTTCCCCTCAGTTTGCCCCATATGACTTAAGACTGAGGTACAAGTAAAAAGTACAATATCTCATTAACCTGTACATATTTTTCCATCTGGTAAAAAGCACCAAGTCGACAATCCTTCTGCCTATAAAAAGAAGTATAAAGCATTAACTAGATATGTTAAACACTATTTTTAATTATTTTTTTATTATTTTAATTCATTTTTTTATGAAATTATTCAAATTAAGTTTAAAAATAAAGAAAACTTAAATTCAAAATGTGTCAAAACATAATTTGTTTTCAACCTGCTCATTTAGGCTACATTTGGTAAAAATTTCCTTCATGGCAGTGGTTAACTTCTCCATGTAATCAGTGGGTCATCCCAGTAATCTATCAAATGGGATTTAAATTTGATGTTGATACAAAGATCAAAGACATGTTTAATCCTGTAATAAGTGACAGCAAGATACACAAATGTGTACACAACACATACCAAAATATAACACAGAGGTGTTTATGGTATACACAACTCCCATATAGAGAATATATGTCAGTTCAATTGGATGGATCTACATCTCATCAAGATCTTGCTGGCAGTAATTAGAAAGATGCACATATTACTTGTAAACAGTTATTATTACTGAGAAAACTCCTAAATAACATTGAGGAATATATTCTGTGTCAGATTTCAAGTCCATGAATGCAATGTCTGCAAACAGGCAACACTTGTCAAAACACAACATAGAAGAAAAAAAGGAATAAACTTCAATGACAACATATCTGATGGTCATTTGCTGATCTCTGCTACATTAACAACCATGAAAGATGAGGACAGCTGGAAGTTGCCTAACTTAAACTGTTAACTGTTTGGTGAAAGATTAAAGTGGCAACTTACAGTGAGAAAGGCCTATCTTCCAACAGAGTTGGAGGCATACCTCTGAGTCACACTGTGCGAAATTCCCAGAGTTGATGTGTGTGTGTGGGGGGGGAGAGGGTTGTATGGGGCTTGCTAATATTTGGTGCCTGTAATCCATGTTTCTTGCTACCTACAAGATCTCTGATATGAATATGAAAGAGAATTACATACTTATAGTCCTGGAGATACAAGATCTCTGATATGAATATGAAAGAGAATTACATACTTATAGTCCTGGAGATAGTGGAAATGGAATGAAGAGAAAGTATTTGCTATGATGCAAATGTGACTGACAATAAACACACAACAATGAGAAACCCTCAACAGTCAGATTAACTGTTGACTCAGTTAATCAGATTTTATTTGTCTCATTAAAGTTACAAATGCAAAAGGCATTTTGGAAATTCTTTGTGTGTGGAACAAACATCTGAGTTTTTACAGGTGATATAATTAGTATTAATTTCATGTGGTTTTAGACTGATATAAAGTGAATTAATGCATAAATGATTTGAAGCATTGAAGATTTGAACTGAGGTCGCGATTTTGAAAAAAAGCATGTAATTGTATCTATGTGAATTTCCTTTCTTCCATTTACATTTTATTGTATCTTGAAAGTTCATTTGCTCATAATTACCAGCTGTGTTAAATGAACCTCGTCATATTTGGCATTGACTATTTGGCCCTAGTACTGACAAATCAGTCATTTTTTGCCTATATTTGCTCCAAAAGGTCTCAATTTTGTCGCAGAAATGGCATAGCAATACAAGAGATGTTAGCCAGCATTATCAGTATGATATTTATTTCAACCACATTTAGCAAGAAAAAAAATAATTTTAATAATTAAAAAAATTATTAAAATTAATTAAAAATTTTATTTTATTTTATTAATAATTTAATAACATAAATTTGAAACAACCCTAATATTTGAACTTAGTTCAGGAGTCATCATGGGAAAAATTGGGCTGATCCAGTAAAAACTGTAGCCACAGTGACGATTTAAAGTTCTCTGGTCAAATGTGAAAATGTCGTGTGACAGGTATCAGTACACAATTAATTCTGTTACTTGTTATGTATTAGCGTTAAAAATCGGCAAAAATCCAGAAAATTCACAATGCATAAATCCACCTGGCATGTCAATATTTACCTTGTGCGACATTACCAGTGGAAGTCTTGACAGATGTTGACCATGGAAATTTCAAATTACCGCCACTGACAGCTGATTGGTGCTACAGAATGTCATTCGATTTGTAAACAGGGAGCCTTCTCACCCTTCACTGATCATGTCTTCATCCACCATGCTTTTTTCAAAGTGGCCCAAATCAACACCAGGAAGTACAGTTTGAAGACTCATCTGCAAGTTGAAATATCAAATGTATCAGAAATGCTGAAAAATCGCAGCTCATAAAATCCATAAAGATCTGCTCTCAAATTTCTAAACAATGTAGATCGTGGGCACCGACCCGGAAGTGATTAATTGTGTACTGATGCCATGTGCATAACCTAATATGGCCGCCGTCAGCCATATTGGATTATAAGCAGTTAGAGCTTAGATTTTCTTGTCCGGACAATAACTCGTGAACGATTTAACCGATCAACTCCAAACTTGGGGTGTACCTTGACATTGGTGAGAGGATGGTTGGGATTGTTTTTCAGCAATGTGCGTAATCTAATATGGCCGCCGTCAGCCATATTGGATTATAAGCAGTTGGATCTTAGATTTTCTTGTCCGGACAATAACTCATGAACGATTTAACCAATCAACTTCAAACTTGGGGTGTGCCTTGACATTGGTGAGAGGACGGTTGGGATTGTTTTTCAGCAATGTGCGTAATCTAATATGGCCGCCGTCAGCCATATTGGATTATAAGCAGTTGGATCTTGTCCGGACAATAACTCGAGAACGATTCAACCGATCTACTTCATACCTGGGGAGTTCCTTGACATTGTTGAGAGGAGGATTAGGATTGTTTTTCAAGGACGTGCTTAATCCAGTATGGCCACCATCAGCCATAGTGGATTTCATTGGATTTTAAGCAGTTTGATCTTGTCCGGACAATAACTGGAGTATGATTCAACTGATCTACTTCAAACTTGGAGAGTGCCTTGACATCGGTGAGAGGACGGTTGGGATTGTTTTTCAGCAATGTGCATAATCCAATATGGCCCCCGTCAGTCATTTCGGATTACAAGCAGTTGGATCTTAGATTTTTTTGTCCGGACAATAACTCGTGAACGATTTAACCGATCGGCAAACTTGGGGTGTGCCTTGACATTGGTGAGAGGACGATTGGGATTGTTTTACAGCAATGTGCGTAATCTAATATGGCCGCCGTCAGCCATATTGTATTATAAGCAGTTGGATCTTGTCTGGACAATAACTCGAGAATTATTCAATCGATCAACTTCATACCTGGGGAGTGCCTTGACATTGTTGAGAGGAGGATTAGGATTGTTTTTCAAGGACCTGCTTAATCCAATATGGCCACCATCAGCCATACTGGATTTCATTGGATTTTAAGCAGTTTGATCTTGTCCGGACAATAGCTGGAGTACGATTCAACTGATCTACTTCAAACTTGGGGAGTCCCTTGACCTTGGTGAGATCCCGGTTAGGATTGTGTTTCATGAACGAGCATAATCCAATTTGGCTGCCATCTGCCAGCTATATATTGGATTATTTTGCATTTTAAGCAGTTGCATCTTGTCTGGACAAAACTCTAGAATAATTCAACTGATCGACTTCAAACTTGCAGTTTGGCTTAACATCGGTGAGAGGACAGTTGTCATTGTTTTTTAGTAACCTGTGTAATCCAAGATGGCCACCATCAGTCATCTTAGATTTTAAGGCATTTAGATCTTGTCTGGACAATAACTCAAGAACGATTCAACCAATCTACTTCAAACTTGGGGAGTGCATGCATGGACATTGGTGAGAGGACAGTTGATATTATGTTTTATGGATGTGCATAATCCAATATGGGTGCCATCCACTGTATTAGATTATGTTACGCTCATCAGTGATATCTCCATTTTCAAATCACACTCTTCATCAATGATATGAGATATTATCAACCAAAAAAAATCGACCATAGAGGTCCATGGGCCCCGCAGCAGCAGCGCCAGTTATGGTGGATGTAATCCACCATAACTGGTGCTGCTAGCGGGGGACATGGACCTCTATGGTCGATTTTTTCTCTAATTATTCACTCATCCTAATGAAAGTCATTCGCCCCATATTGAAATATATTATTATGCCATGTTAGAGAGGGTATTTAGGAATCAATTTGTTCATCCATCCTTCCATATGACCAAACTTGAACAAACGATATCTTGGCTGCTAGTTGATCGCAAAATTCAAAACATGCATGGAAGCTGCTAAGTACATTGCAGATGTGCACTGTTAGGTTTTTTGAAGGTTTCGATAATTTTCCTCATAATTAAATGGCCTTTTATTGTTAACGTCAATATATGCTTGTCCAGCTTACATCTTGGTTACTATTTGATGAACAACTTTGAAACTTGCATGAAAGATGCTTAGTACCCTGTAGATGTGCACCGTCAGTTTTTTCTCCTTTCAGTGATTTTTCACAAAGTTATGTCCCTTCCTTGACTACTTCAATGTATGCTATAGTACATTGTTGTCTGGAATGTATCTACATTTTTAATTGCCGAAGAAGTTCGAAAATGTTCAGTTATGTACGTGTGCATTGTCCTGCTTTCTACCCATTTCGTTGATTTTCACCAGATATGGCCCTTTATCACAAATGTCAATATGTATGCTTGTCCATCCCATATCTGAGTTTACTATTTGATGGACAACTTTGAAATGTACATGGAAGATTCAGAGAGATACTTAAAATTATACAATAATCAATATGATCGAGGTATATATTTGTCCGATTCTCTCATTTCCAGAGACCACAAGACGGTGTACGTGGGGGATGTGAAAGGTCGTATCTTCAGTTGGTCAGTGACAGACCAGCCAGGCCGTGTGGTAGCTGACCATTGGATGAAGGATGAGGGAGTGGATGGCTGTCTGTCCTGTGGGACCAAGTTCTCCTTCTCTGAGCGCAGACATCATTGTAGGAACTGTGGACAGCTCTTTTGTTCAAGGTAAACTTAATCATATCACAGCATTGCAGGGTACCACACTGCACTGGTCTAGTGGTTACATCTAGTGGCCATCTACTTTTTGCAGGATGCTGGCTAAAATCAAGCTATCATCCATCTACTTTTTGCAGGATGCTGGCTAAAATCAAGCTATCTGACAAATCAAGCTATTCATTTAATGCAAACACTGATACTTATACACATACATGTATATTTAATGAATACAAACTCTTTCTCTCGTATTTCAGGTGTAGTCGATTTGAGACAGAAATTCGACGTTTGAGGATCGTGAAGCCAGTACGGGTGTGTCAGTCATGTTATAATATACTGAAGGCTCAGATAGCCTCTGAGAAACTCTGCTCCAGTAAACAGAGCTGATGAATCTCGTTTGACACACGAGTGTGCAACAGAGTACTGACAAGAGTACTAGCCCTGCTTCAGTGATAATGGCACATGTACTAGTATAAACAGAACCATCTCGGTCCAGGTGAAACAGGGTGCCCTTCTAGTCCCGGTTCAAGCAAAGCACTCGTATCTGTAGGCATGTTAAAGATGTCCAACTTGTCCAGAGAAGAGTCAAACCAGTGAAGATTAGAGCTCTGGTTCTCCTGCCAAATTTCTATGTTTTACTGCAAGATTCAGTTGTGATATGCTGGAGTTTCGCCTCAGCTGAGGGGACAGAGAAAGGAACTCCACACTTTTGTATCCTCAGTATTATTTAAGCTTCAACTAACAAAGTTAGAGTCGGGTAAAGCATGTCCTGTCATCTACACGAGCATTATCATTATGCACTTCAACACCACTTGGAATGACACAGTTTAAGAAAAGGACCTGTAGTCAATTTGTTTACAGCACAGCATCTGAAGTCTGCCCCATTCTGATTGGTTGGTAGGCAGTACAGGTTAGGAGCAGGAGCTCTACCGTGAACAGTGTCCTGCTTTCAAACAGTGCCCTGCTTTCAAACAGAGCGTTGACTTCTTACTGTGCAACTACAGTGCTTGCATATCCAGGCAGAAGTTAACAGTTTGACCGAGTTCTCCGGCTGAGATAACCTCCTCTCTTTATATCCTGTGTTGTCAGAGATTCTACATCAGTTTTTACTGTTTTGTTGGGCACTCTTTGTGAGCTTCAAATGACACAATATATGAGCCAACACAACAGCTTGAGACTGTTGAGATATATGATATATGGCGTGAATCTACCGATGACAGCATTCATTAAAGTAACAGTGAGCTGTTAATATCCAGGGTCTCCCATTTCGTGAGTGATATTGACAGGAATGGAGTGTTCAGTGCCAAGTAACCATACTTGTATTTGTAGACGGATGAGTACAGTGTCGTCACTACCATGGAGGTCTGTTGAAGGAATTGTCAATTTTAGCCTAATTTCTGCTCAACTCAGCAGATTTCTTGCTTTATATTCTGTAATACAGTTTGTGATCTAGTGTGCTTATACTACATGTAGTAAAAGCGCCTAGATGAATTGGAACCATTCATGTTGTTGGAGAATGCACTTGACAATATTGTAGAGAAAAGAATGTATTTTATTTGGCTGATATTGTATTGTTCAGTTTACAGACAGTGCTATCATGTACTTGTGGGCTAAATGGTAGCAGAATTCCTCCACACAGATGTATTTATTGTCAGAAGAACATTCCCTCAAAGTCACGTGCAATTGTTTATTGTTGATTTGCTGGTTGTGAATTATTAGCTGTAATATAGGAGAAGATTGGTGCATGTCATGTTGTGATGTCAGACAAGCTGTTCTTTGTTGAACAGACCAACCTGTAAAAGGCTTGGTGTTTAATGAAATAAGAACACCAAGAAAGTGATAATTTAAGCTAGAAATCAATTTACATTTATCTAAACCAATGGTACAATAGTACTGAAGAGCAAATTCAAACAAAAACCATGTGTAAATATATTCAATTTAGAGAATTTTAGCAATTGTTGCAGTTTAGATGAAGCAGGAATCTGCCATTCCCTTGAACATGTAAAAAGGAAGACTCCAAAAATTTCTTGTCGAAAGGAAGACAAGAGGTGTATATACCCATCTGTATGAACAGACAGAGGTGTTCAGATGTTTTAACTGGATCTAGATTAACAGGAACTTCAACTACATGTATAGAGGAATATCACGTTTATATATTAGACCTCTTAGGATTAAAGGAACCAGTATCATATAATTAATAATTATCGAACAGTTAGAACCCATGTCAGTGATTCAGTAGATTCTGAATACCCATAGTGAAACCATCTGTTAACACAGATTTCCTACTCCATTGTAGAGAATACCACTCCATGAATTTACAATAACTCCCCATAAAAGGCCTGTACAATATACAATATCACATTGAAAATGCAGAATAAATAACATCTGAAATATATCCTGATAAATTACCCCTCCATTAGTGTATTAACCATTAAGTTATAAGAAATCTCTCTACAATGTATAGGAACCCACTATACTGGTGACTTTTAGTGCATGTTTCATATTAAGCCATAATAAAACCAATATGTGTAGCTTACTTTAAGCCCTGTTTGTGAGATAGCTTGTAAATACTTGTACTTCAAACTTGAACGTTTTACATCTGATGTAAATTGAACATAATATGTTTAGTGTAATATTAGAACAATGTATAATATTACCCTGTATTGTGTCTGTCATCATGTAATTCATTTCCATTTCTACTTAAAAATGTCACATGATGTAACAGCAAATATATATATATATATAAGTGTACTGTATATATAGTATATATATAAATCCTCCGTTGATATTTTAGCCTCTCATCTCCACAATGACGCCATTTTACTGTTAGTAGTGTATGTAGTGTTTATTTATTCTCTCCAGTCTGTGATGTGTATTTTCTCTATCACTTCTATTCCTCATATATGACCGGGTTGTTCAGAACTCGTCCTAGGTCTCCGGTGTGGAAGATTGGAATCTGAACCAGTGACGGTGGAACATGGCCAGTAGCGTACAAACAGAAGAATTCTGTTACATGTCATCTGTCATCAGCTTGAGATTGCACTGTTTTGGATATTTTGCTCATACACTTCTCTCTC